>CM034151.1:92213799-92279473 GCA_019776745.2 Taxus chinensis
AGTTTTGGGAAACAAGAGGCATGAAGCATGAGATGTTGAGATGCTTCTCAGTTCTGAAAACCCAACACAAAGGATCATTTCAATTTTCAGGTTTCGGGAAACAAACGACATGGAGCATGCATTTTGCAAGGTATTTTTCGATGCTTATGAGTTCCAAAAACCCGATACATTGGCTCATTTTGGGTTTTGGGTTTCGGGAAACAATTCACATGAAGCATGCAAAGGATATGTTTCCATGCGATTGAAACCTGAAAAACCCAAAAATCTCCTTCAAAGGGCATTTTTAGGAGATGTTGTTAAAACATTTCTATGGTTATCCCAATTTTAGCTGAAATCACTAAAAATGAGAAAACAGTTGGCTCTAGTTGGGGAATTTCTTTGAGACATCAAAGGAAGAGAACTCGTATATAAAAAATATTTATCCATTGGGCTACGGAGTCCAAAGAAGAAAAACTGAAAACAAACAAAGAAAGAAAGGAAAGAAAGCAAAGACACAATAGAAAATAAATTATGATACAGTGCAAGAGAGCGTTTTACATTACAGATGGAACAACTTCAGATGTTGACCAATGAAAGGTAGAGGGAGCAACTCTCCATCTAGATACGATAGACAAAAGCTATTTTCACCATTTAGCTGATGTATTTTGAAAGGACCTTTCCATAAGGAGTCAAACTTGCCATGCATCCCTTTCTGCTCTCTTCTCTTGTCCCAGAGAAGTACTAGATCTCTAATCTGGAAATCATGTTGTTTTGATTTCTTGTCAAATATCGTTTTGACTTTTCTCTGATGATATTCAATGCAATCTACCACCTTTCATCATTCTTCTTCTATCCTGTCTAGGTACATTATCCTTTTCTCAATGGAACTTTGAAAAGTTTCATCCTTAATTACTTTAGCCAACCGTAAGGCTGGCAATTCTACAGAGATAGGAATCTCAACATCAATCCCATACAACACTTGGAGTGGGGATATTCCAATAGCTTGCTTACGAGTAATCCGATCTTCCCATAATGCATAATACAATGCTTTGTACCATGTCCTCTGATTCTCATCGACCAACTTTCTGATTATGGTCACCAAGTTCTTGTTGCTTGATTCAGCCTAACCATTTCCTTAGGGGTAATAATTAGATGAATGAGCCAATGTGATCCCAAAGCCATAACAAAATTATGTAAGCTGGTGGGATGAGAAATTGGAAGCATTTTCAGCAATGATCTTGTGAGGCACACCGAATCTAACAATTATATTCTCCTTGAGAAAGTTGCGCACAACTTCAGAGGTTGCTTGCTTGATTAGCGCAGCTTCCACCCACTTGCTGAAATAATATTTGGTGGTGAGCACTTAATTATGACTGGCACTAGAGGCAAGATTCAAAACTCCAATGAAATCAATCCGCCATTGGAAAAAAGGTTCTTCAATCACCATAGATTTCAAGGGAAGAGATGCCAGCTTAGGACGACTAACGAAATGTTGACAAGCTTCACACTTGGTTACCCATTCAATTGAATCTCGAAAGAGAGTAGGCCAATAGTACCTGGCCCATAAGATCTTGTAATCCATTATTGAGGAAGAGAAATTTCCACCACATGCTATATTGTGGAAGGAATCTAGTAACCTTACCTGTTGAGACTTATCAACACAGCATAGGAATACACCATCAATACCTTTCTTGTATATATACCGTTATCCCACATAATGTATCTTGCATACCTTAACCTAACTGTCCTCTTTTCTTTTTCTCTTAAATGCAAAGGGAATTCACCATAACTTAAAAATAAAGCAATATCTATGTACCATTCATATTTTGTGCTTACAAAAAACACCATGGGAAATTATGAAGAAGTACCTTTAGTTTCTTTGCATTCTGCCTTAGCATTGTTTTCTGCGATCAATTGGCAAAGGCCTCTTCCCCGTACCAACTTGGTAGGTCTAATGTCCAAGTCATATTCTTGGACTTTGGCTATCCATTTACCCCGTTGACTACCCAACTCTTGTTGAGTCAAGATGGATTTAACTGCGGTATCAGGAACAAGAACGAGAGTGTGAGAAATCAACACATAATACCTGAAATACTTCACTGCTCTTACTACTGCATAAGCATGCTTTTCAATTTATGACATCTTCAATTTATGTTCCTTTAATGGACAGCTCATGAAAGCAATGGGAGCTTCAATTCCTTCTTCATTCTCCTACATCAGGATGGTTGATATCGTATGTGCGGAAGCATAACTGTACATGATGAAATCTTTTTTAAAATCCGGGCACACCAGAATGGGAGCATGAGCAATCAATCTTTTGAATTCTTCAAAAGCAAGCTTCCCTTCAGTGCTCCATTGAAATGGAGTTTTACCTTTCATCATCCCAAGGATATCCTTGGTTTTATTGGAAAAGTCAAGTACAAATCTTCTTAGGAAATTAACCTTCCTGAAAAAGGAGTGTACCCCAATTTTACTTGTGGGTAGGGTAAGGCTTTGAATGGCCTAAACCCTTTCTGGGTTAATCTTGGTTCCTTCTTTAGTATGATATGACCCAAAAATTTTCCTTCTATTACTCCGAACATGGATTTTTTAGGATTTAATGAAATCCCATGACACCTGCACCTAAAAAGTACCTGCTCTAGATGATCATAATGATCACTTCACTTTTTAGAGAATACCGTCAAGTCATCCAAATACACAACAATGACCTTGCCCATCAAATATCTGAAAGCTAAGTCCATAGATCTTTGAAACGTGGCTCCGGTGTTAATAAAACCAAAAGGCATCCTCCTGTAAGTGAAGGTTCCCCATGGGGTGGTGAATGTCATTTTATGTTGATCTTCAGCAGCTGCTTCAACCTGATTATACCGTGAAAATTTATCAAGCATGGCTAACATTTCTAATCTAGTGATAGTCTATAATACTTGGTCCATGATGGGCAATGGATAATTATCTTTCAATGAAGACTGGTTAAGGTTCCAGAAATCAACAAAAATCTGAATCTCACCATTCTTCTTTCTGACAGGGATAATGTTAGCAACCCAGATGGAATGATGGATTGGGAAAATAATCCTTACATCTAACATATTTTGAATTTATACAAGGATAGTCCCTGAGATCTTTGAATTTTAATGTCTTTGCTTTTGTCTATAGGGTTTTACCTTAGGCTTCAAAGGGATGCTATGTTGCACATCCTTGGGCTTGAAAGACTTCAGATCCACATAGGACCATGTCAAGACATCTATATATCTCTTCAGGAGTGAAATGAATCTTTCTCTTTCTTCTAGAGAATAGCATTTCCCAATGTTTACCATCCATGGTTGATCATCGGAGCCTAGGTTAACTTGATCTACCTCTAATGAGGAAGCACCTTTAGCTTGCCTTTTATCCTAAATGAAACATTCATGCTTGTCAAACAGTCATTCTAGAGAAACTAATCCCTTTGGAATCTTATTTCCTTTAAGCTGGATGAATTCACCATTAATTTCTTCATATGAATTTGAGATGGACCCACGAAAAGCTGATTCTAATCCTTCAAAATAAGGTTCACTAAAATTATCATCTTTCTCAAGAAAAGACAATACCTGTTGATCATCATTAAACACTTGCCAATGTGTTGAATTATCTGGAACACTTGGACGATACACAATCTCAATGGTATACGTGTCTTGTTTGAACTTTGGGTGAGGAAGGATAAGAGATGCAAATACAGCTAAAGAATCAGCTTTATCATTGTAGTCTCTTAAGACTGCCTTAATGGAAAAATCATCAAAGCATTCTATGTTGTCCAACACCTTGTTCATGTAATGCCTTAGGCGATCATTTTTTACTTGATAGATCTCCCTTACTTGATTTACAATCAACTCAGCATCTCCCTATACTTTGAGATTTCAGATCCCCTTTTTCCTTGCCATTTCTAATCCTAATAACAAAGCTTCATATTCGGCTATGTTATTAGTATTGTCAAACTACAGCTTGAAGGTGGAGGGAAAAATCTTAAAATATGGAGATATAAGAACCAAACCAGCGCCCGACCCAGTAGTTGAATAACTCCCGTCAAACTCAAGGGTCCAAATAGCGTTAGGATCTTCTTCTTTGACTTCTACAGAGGGCACCTCAGATGTCATGAAGTAATTACCCAAGCCTACATCCTCAAAGAGAATTTGAGCCTTAGGATCATCTGATTTAGTAACCAGGTACTTAGCCTGTGTTTCAGGGTGAAGAACACGAGAAATTCCATTTACTGGAATTTTAGCTTTGGTCTAATCCATGTTGATTTCTCCTCCAACATCTTTACAAAAACCTCTTCCTAAGAGAATACTATAAGCAGCTGGGATATTTGCAACCAAGATAGTCATTTTCACTCTCTTTTCAGGGAAGGCAACGAATGCAAATTGTGCATCCTTGATTTGGCCAATCAAGGGGACTTGTTTAGTTTCCATGGAGTAACACCACCCATAAGATTTATTTAGGGTGATTCCAAGGGCGTGAGCTAATTTTGCGGGGATTAGGTTATCAGAGGCTCCTGAGTCAATTATGTAATTGCTGAGTTTAAAACCGTTTACAAGTAAGGACAAATAAAACGGTTCAATATTTCCTGAACTAGTAGAGGTCATATTACTCTGAGGTAAAGGCTGAGTGGGGCTAGGTAAAATGCCTTTTGAAGATGAAGGAATAGCAGCCTTGCTTCTAATGAATTTGGCAAGTTTCTCAAACTTGCTTAGGATTTGACTGAAGGTATTCGGCTTCCGAAATTTGGATTTTGGTTTTCTTTGCATGATTGATAATGTTGAAAGTGGTATATGAGGTGATGATGGTGGGCTCATTTTTGGTTGCACTGGTCTAAGCTGAGGTATTGGCCTTGGGGGAAGGAGACAAAGAGTTAGAAGATGAAGTTACCTTTTTAGTTATCTCCTTTTCAGTTTGTGCTGAGATAGGAGAGACTCTTTTAGCCATAACCACGGGAGCTTCTTTACTTTTTTCCTTAGAGCCTTCAACCGGCCTTCTGGGGTTCTGAGATTGAGATTGAGTGAAGACTGCAAATGACTGACCATCCTACTCACATTTGTATTCCTCGTATTCTAAGTACCCAATACTGGAGTTGTCAGCTGAATCGTCAAAAGATTCATCAGCATATCCTGAAGCTTCAAAAGCTTCGTGGGAATCTTGATTTTATGGTTCTTCATCTTCCTCAACTACTTCAACTGCTACGTTGACAAGAGGAGCTTCAATGGCCAGCCTAGTGAGAGCAGTGATCAAACTATTCCTATCTCTTATGGGGGCGTAATTGGAATTGTTGAAATTTCATCTAGGAATATCCCGATAAGGAGCGTTGGTCACTTGTTGGGACATTTGCTTCTTTAAAGTGATCAAGTCATTGGCCATCTTCTGAATCATAGGATCAGTAGTACCCTAAGGAGAACTCTAATTTTTAGGCTTAGATGATTCTCTTCTAATCTTTCTGGCCATAATAATATCATCTTCTATTTCAGTGGTTGTAGCTTGCGTAGTTGCCAAATCAGGGTTAACAGATCTTCTCAACAAGAAGCTCACAGTCAGGGGGCTAAGCGTTGCTGAAGAAACACTTTTTATTTTCAAGAGTGGGAACGGCTGGCTCTGGAATCTTACAAATCAGCTTGTTAAATTTGGCAATGAAGTCCTGCATGGGTTTATAAGACTCCTTCTTCATGTGTGTAAGCTGTGATAACAAGGCATGAGAATATTCAACTAGTTTGAATCTTGCTTCAAATACGGATCTCATGGTATCCCAGTTGGTAATGCATGCATTTAGAAGATGGTATAACCATTCTATTGCTACACCATGCAATGTATCAATGAAGAGTCGAACAGAGACGTCTTCGTGAGCAACTCCAAGAACACCACATGCGACAAAGAATGAAGTGATGTGTTCATCATGTTGTTTCTTCCCATCACCATTGAACTTAGGAATATTCTTACGAGACCCATGTGGTAGATCATGTAATGGTGGAGTTAGGGAAAGAGGACCAATAGCCGCCCCAAGGGAATAGGTTGTGCCACCATTCTTCTGAATGAAGTGCGTATAGGAATCTGAGTATTAGACAATAATAATGCACGGGAGGTTGCAAAAACTTCTTATTCTGGAAGAACCTGAGTTCTTTGGACAGGTGAATAACTTCTTGCTCGGCTAGATGCAACATTGTTGGGTGAAAGTCTGAAATGGTGTTGCTGAAGAAAATTAAAGAATGGATCAGTTTCACCCCTGGCTCGGCTTGACCGAGTGAAGATCTTTTTGGCGAACTTGAACTGGAAAATAGATCTTTTGAAAAATAAGGAAAATATGGAGTCGCCAGATGCCAATAGGATAAGCTTAGTCTTATCAATCCGTATTCCCCAGTGGAGTCACCAAAAACTATTGGTTGGATATTTTTTCAAAACCAAAATATGAGGTTCAACCACATTACATGGAATTTAATCCCTCCTAAAAAATAGGTGAGGCTACCTATTTATTACTAATCTAAAACACAACAGAAATAATATAAACAATATTCTAACCATTGGGGTTGGGATAGAATCCCGAAATCCATATCCACACTGGGTGAAGATGTTGAGATTTTTTGGAATATTGAGAACTATTGTGAAGAAGAAAAACTTTTTGTTTTCTTTTAATCATTTGAGGAATAGAAACCGATGCTATTTTACAGACTTTGTGTTGTGAGATTCATCTCTCTTAAGATATTGTTCTTATGTTCATAATCTTAAATCTATTATTTTTTTAGCACTCTCGATTATTTTAATTGTTTCAAACATTACATTCGTTATCTAGAACTCGTATGATTATTTCGTGATCTGTGTTTGCTCAAAATAAAATACGTTCCCCTCATTTCCTTTCCATTGTGGTTCTTCCATAATAATACTTTCCTTTCCGATCCATTCCATTTCAGAAAACATCAACATCTTCACCCAGTGTGGATATGAATTTCGGTATTCTATCCCAACCCCAATGGTTAGAATAGTGTGAATATTGTATATATTATTTCTGTTGTGTTTTAGATTAGTAATAAACAGGAAGCCTCACCTGTCTTTGAGGAGGGATTTAATTCCATGTACAATGGTTAAACCTCATATTTTGGTTTGATAAAATATCCAACCAACACTACCTATGTTTTATAGAAATTTCTATTCATAACACTTCTTCCTGAAATCTGAGCTTGTCTACACCCATTGCCAAATAGTTCTACCTTGACCTAGTATTTACTCAATGAATGGCAGGAAGATCCTCCCCTTTTTTGGCCGAGTCATCCCTTCACAAGCTCACCATTGAGCTCATTAATGACTCGTTCTGCCAACATCGACCAATGACTGAGCTTCCTCATCAAACCGAAATCCTTGGCTTTGTATTGATACCCAAAATCAATCAATCTCTACATGCATCACTCGTGAACTCACCCTAACCTTTTCCTTGATGAGATCCCTTGGCAATTCTTGATAACCACCCTTAGTTTACAGAGCTCGATCTAAAGTGAGCGTATAGTGTAGATCTCATTTAAGCTTGAAATGACTCAACAATAGCCCTTTCTTGAACCACTCAATGTTATATGCCTATGCTGGCTTAGATCATCTCTTCCTCTTCACGTGCATGGACCCATCATGATCTCGTATTCAACATGGTTACCTGTTGGGCTTACTTACTGAGCTCCCTGCAATTTGTTTACTCAAGCCATATGTGACCTCAAGAACCTCACTTGGTACTAAGCTCACATTCAATATTGAATGGCCGAGTTCCTTCCTCCCTCAGCAACAATGCTTGACCATTTTCTCATTCGCATGCCTCTTAATGGCTCATGTCTTTGTTTGATCTCCTTAGTCATTTCCACATTCTTGAATCCTTTGTGCATAGCCTACAATGTATTTCCCAATCCTGAGGTCACCTCGACATTTCACCTTCAAGCTCCTCACATCGACCCTTCACTCCTTAGCTTGGTTTCAAGCTATTATTCCCTCATGCCATAGTATAACTTGACATTGACAGTTTACATTAGTCAATCAAGCTCTTAGTCTAAGCCGAGATGATACTTGAATTTCACATCTTTCACAATCGAACTATAACCCACTGAGCTCAAAATTTTACTGTTATATGACTCATTCTCACCTCTTGATCCAACCCATGAAGTGAGATCCTCACGAACACAGAAAATATTTCAACACTGAGTCTTCTCTAACATTGAGTTGTGAGCTTGGATCCCCATACCATTCACAATGAATCACATAGCCATGCCATGCTGAGTGAGCTCCAACTCTCCTATCGAGCTCCATGTGACAGTTCGACTTGAGCCCATAATTCTCTAAGTGACTATACACTCGTTCTCTGATTATATTTTCATCAAACTGACTCTTGTGGACTCAAAACCAACTCCAATGGATTCTCCGAGCTCTGTGACCTAGATCAATGTTAGAGCTATGCCATGCAATGAGTTGAATTATTTCCCATTAGCAACGATGAACCTATGCTCATTGGTTGTAAATTCCAACTCTATCTCAATGCCTCAGTTTTTCTTCAATTTGGTGACTTTTATGAATGAAAGTTCTCGTGAGCTTCAATCCTCCAACAGTTAAACTTATGCCCTACCTCTGCAAACATTTCTCTTCTTTACATGATGTTATAACTCCATCATGCTTCATGGTTACGGGCCTAGAATTATATCTTCCAAAAGTGGTAGTTCCCCCACAACTCACTTGCCCTACTAACCGTCCCGTCAACCCGAGAAGTAACTCAAAAACTTGCATGAATCTCAGACATAGACTTGGGATTAATTGACTATTTAATTTATGGAACTTATCCCTTAGCATGCCAAGTGATTATCCCCACGTGGTAATTCTTCTCACGATCTATGTGAAGTGGAAATTTTGTGATGGTTTGTCATGGCATTATCTCCACTTAGGCAGTTAGTTCCTCAAATTTACCCACATGGAATTACCGAATTGGCTTGGCAATGTGTTATCTCCATCATGGTTGTGAAAGCCTAAAACCCCCCATCATCAACCGTGTCAGCTTTTGGCTTATCATTTTGATGTTTCTTGCCACATCATTCTATGTCAACTGACCACCACTCGAGCTCCAACCCTTAACTTGTCGAGCGACCACCAACCGAGCTCCAACCCTTAACTCGTTGAGCTGAGATCTTTGCAATGTTTTATGCTTCACATGGCTGCCTTGATTGAGCTCATTTCCACTTGTCTTGATACTGAGTTTATCCTTGGTTCGAGCCACTCCCTTAGAGCTTGTCGATTATGTCTCATTATTTATCTCGACTCCTTGAACCAAGATCCAATATTGACTTAATGTTTTGTGACCTAGCCAACTCACCGAGTAGCTCACTGAGTTACTTGGCGAGCTAAATTCTTTCTTGATGGCCCTTGGCCTGTTTTGTAAAATCCTCCTATTTTTGGAAACCTTCCTGTATTTTCTAACTCGACCAAATCCTTTCAATGTTGGGCTCAGCCGACGCATCGAGTTGAGCTCCAATGATAAATGATTGAGTTCTCAATCGGGCTAACACTGATTTGTTACATAATTACAATCAAATCGACCTCGTTCAATGCTAGGTGAGCTCAAGTATGAAAATTATTAATTATTTTATCATTTCAACTCCTTGATAACTAGAAATGGGCCTTGGTTGTCCAATTTTGTCATGTGTGCAAAATTGGATAACAAGTACCACGGCTCTACTCATAGCATGATTCTCATGGATACTTCTCATCTTCTTCAAGATGGAATCTCCTGGTTGGTCATAACTCAGACACCACCCCTCTCATAGTTAACCCCTGTGTACTATGGTTTTGTCTTCCGAACAAGAGCATAATCTTCCTTTATAGTCTTTTCCATGACTTAAATATCCAAAAACAAAAAGGGATTTGACTCCTTAATTCAAACATCCAGAAAAAGATGACTCCCTAAAAAAGGGACATCTCTTCACGCTATTAACGCCATGTTATAAATAGACTGCTCACTCGAAGGACAGCTATATGAAGCCATTTCCAAAATATAATAAACATATCCAGAAGCTTCCTGCATTGATCAACTTTACAAATACCTCAAGGAGATCATATACTCATCCCATATAGACTTCCCACATTGATCAGTCTATTAAAAACAAAAACAATGAAAAAATGAAGAAAAGGATGAAATTTTCGTCATGGACTTGCCTATTGTTGATCCTAGGTTTCTTGCTACGAAAAACATGCTATCTCACACTAGGTTATGCTTAACCATCCACTTTCACCTCATTACCTTATGCGCCCTCGTTTTCTATCTACTCAATGGACTTTTCGAAACCGTGACATTTCATGATCATGTGATTTTCTTCACCCTTAGAATAGTCCATTATGCAAGGCCTTTAGGGTCTTACGTTCATAAGCCAATTTGGGGTATGGTCGACTCATTAGGTATCTTATCAATTAACCATCTCTTTTGTCATCTCTCCCCATTTTCCTTCCTCGTTACTTATTGATTATCTTACACAGGACGTGATCATCAACATCTATATTTAAAAACAACTCAACCATGCCTATGACCTACACCCAATCATTCCTATGACCTACATTCAACCATGCCTAACACCTACTAACTCATTCCTCTACTTCATCATATTCTTCCCTAGCTTATGGGAGAACTACATTGGCTTGAGGCCCCTTTTTTTCGTGGATATGTAGGAAGGACTTTGAGGGTATGGGGCCCTTAAAGGTTAGTTCAGGCACTCTTTACCCTAACCATTTTCCCCACATGTTTTCTATTAACATTCTATCGTAATTAGTTTCCATTTATCATAACACTTGGGAGTTTACCACACATACATATCTACCATGTTATCACATCATAAAAACATCCACTCAATCATTTTACATTTCCATGATATCAAAGATTTTGGAAATTTACACCATAACATACATATAACTCATCATTTATTTCCCATGTTATCAATAACTTGGAAGTTAAATCAAAATTAAAAAACTAGACTCCACCATGCCTAAATCAACCTGACTCAATCATGCCTAAACCAACCTAACTCCACCATGCCTATAACCTGAATCCATCATGCCTATTGACCTCACTCTACCATGCCTACATGACCTTGACTCAATCATGCCTAATTCACCTATTTTCCATTACATACACACATAATAATGGAAATTCAAAACAATTACACCATCCATCCTATAAAAATCATCATCTATACATCAGAAAGTATGTGTATACATACATATGTATAGAGATAAAAATAAATACAAATATCTCAAATTGCTCAGATACATCCTCACCATCTTCGGCATGCAAGCCGATATATGATCAAAAATATAAAAAACTCTCATGTACAACCTTGCTATCTTTGGTACGCAGGCTGGTATATGCCAAAAATACACAAAAAATGGAGGTACATGCGTAACTATTAGGAAACCCCCCATTGGATATCCTCCATGCCTATCTCACCTCTCTCCTCCTCCTCCTCCTCTAATCCTGTGTGGCATCCCGTTAACATCTCACCACTCACAATGGGCCATGTCCTGACCTCTTGAGGTACCTCACTTAGAGTTGGTGCTCGTGCACTGGTGGCCTCACCTTGACCCTACCTCGAGACTCGATGGCATCCTATGCTCTCCACATTATGAGTGCAGGACCTGGTCCTCTCACTCGAAGCTTGATGTGCTCTATACTCACCATAAGATGTGATGTCTATCCTTGCAGCCATCAAGTGGTCCTGATAATATCGTGCCTCACCTAGGGTGTCCCTGAACCTAGCCATCAGTACTTATTGTGGAGGCACCATCGGTCTCGTTCCCTGTACTTGTCTACCAGGAACCCTGTCCTGTTGCTACCTGTAATAAGGGACCCTATCCCTGTGCCTATACATGTGTCTAAACCAATGCCTTTACAGTGATCTGGCCCTGTAGGGCCACAATATGTGCCTATAGCAGTGGCCAATTGGCCTTGTAGCCCTATAACCTGTGCCTATAACGTGCCCACCTCTGCCTATGATCCCGTCAGCTACCCCTGTAAACTAGTAATCTAGGCCTATAATTCAGCCACTTGTCCTTGTAATGTGTCTCTCTAGACTATGAGGGTAGCTACGTCTAGCTGTCCCAAGTCTGGGTGGAGCTACTCATAGTTGGGATACCCACTAATGTCTATATGCATATTTTCAGCAGTCATCATCTATCTTTCGGTCCACATGTTGCTCCTCCTGCCCTGTCAGCACTGTAGGTTAGGTGGAGATATAGGTCTCTCCACGTCATCTATCCTATACTATGGAAATGGTGGTGGTAAATCCTGGGGAAGCCCAAACTACCACCAGACTCTATCTACTGGTATCATCTTATGCTCCCTGGAACAGTGCCCCTCTATCCACCTGAGCAGTTGTAGCTCATCCAACTCATTGGCCATGTGACTGTATGATGGATATACCACATACAGACTTCTAGATAATGTCTACTCAAGATAACCCCTCCATATCCGCCTACAGTGAGCTACATCATGTGTGGCCCTAGCCCCCCGGCATACACCACTAACTGGCACCCAGTGCCTATAACCAACTCGGACCCTACCTAGCCTAAATGCATCTAGCTGGAGAAAACCAATCGGCCACACACACACAATGTGCTCATAGGCCTAATAGTGAAGAAGGAAAGTGCAGCACAAGCTAAACCTCTGTAGCCTCCCATAGGGTCATAGCTCCCTGTATAACTACACCAGTTACGCTAGTGCCCATGTAAATTAGGTCTTGTCCTCCATCATATCATAGAGAACTACCATCCGTTCCCGTGGGAATCTCCTACCCTCTGCATCTGGCAGTTCAAAACACACACATTGCCTCCATAATCAAAACAACTAACCGCATCTCCTCGGGATGGGCTGCGTACATATTTCCATAGCTCAGGCTCACATTATGGAACCTCATCTCAGCCATCCCCTCTCCAAATACTATCAACATCAGCTCCTCGGAGGCCTTTGATGAAATGGATTACACATGCACTCCCACTATCGATAATCTAAGGATCACGTACATGTCCTCTAAGGTGACTTTGATCTCACTCGTCGAAAGATGAACATGTTGGTCGCGGAATCCCAGCTATCGATGAGAGAAACCATTAAACTAGAATCACACACTATACACCCATAGTTTCGGATACCAATCAGACCCACATCAGTCACATGACTCCACTCCTCATCGGTCACATCTCCCCACCACCACTAGCAATAGGGGAGGTACCCTATCCCACATCCGCAATTGGTCCCTTGCATGCATCAAACAAACCATAACATTATTAAACCTTGACCATACCCGCATTCACCCTTGACCCCCCACCATATAACTATTACCCTACATATTTTCATTCAATAATACCTTCCTATCTCACCCACCCACCCTTACTCATCTTCTGGCCTAGTTTTCTCTCAATTCTGACCAGCATCAGTTCTTCATAGCCAACACCGGTCTCCCAAAACCGGCATCAGTCACCCCATCCATGATGAATGTCAGCTAACTCCCACCGATGTCAGCTGACCCTCGACCAACATCGGTCACTGTTGTGGCAATAATCCGTGAAACCCTACCCTATTTCTCTAAAAAAATTACCATTTCTACCTAACTACCCCCCATTCCTACCTGAATCTCCCCCCAACCCATCCCCACCCCTCCTTAACCTACATACACCTTTCTCTCTTCCTATTTTCTCCCTTTACATTTCAAATTCAAATTTAATTTCCTCCCCCCAAAAAACATTTTACCCAGACCTGATTTCTTAAAACAAAATCACCTAGCCAACAAAGAATGAGATCGAATCTTACCTAGTCACAATTCTGTCTCCGTGGAGGCACGTTGGGCCATTGCACTGGTGGTCCACCTGACCCCTCTCCTTCTTCTTCTATCACCAAATGCCCTCCTCACCTCCACCCAATCAAATCACTCCCCCCAATCTTGTGGACCTATCGTAGATCCTCTCACCAACTGGTTCTCTCCACCTCAGCCAGGTACAGTCACTCATACTTTCCTCTTGAAAAGCACTAAAATTCAAACGGCTCTATCATTTTCTCCAATGGTATAACACAACAATGATTTCGTAAAATAAAGAATTTTTATTTTATAAACCCAACCCGACCTGACCGACGCTGGTCATATTTGTGCCCTAGCCAACCGACGTTGGTCACCCTATAACCGGCATCGTTCCACCCTTATAACTATTTGGTCTTGATAAGCCTCCTTTTACTTGCCATCATTCAATGCAACATACCTTTTTATCATCCCAGACACCTATTAAACCATACCTACAAACCCAACCTACCCCTACATTTCCTTTGTTACATCTTAGGAGTTGTTATTTTACCTATACCTTGGCATTACCCGTGCCGTTACTTATATACCTTAACCTGAATCACTTTTTGTGACCTTTGACCCTCTATGCTTGTTGTACCTTGTAACGTGGTTACCCGTGTTTTTTGGCCTACTGACCTTACCTTGCCTATTGTTGTGTTATTTATCCTGACCCGGCCTTTGGTGTACCAAAACATACTTAATTGTTCCTGCATCTAACCTCTATTGTGTTTCCACACCATATCCTAAACCTTGGATACTGGAACCACTTCAACCCTGCTTGGATAGACATATCTACCTTAGACGACATAGAGTTTGAAAGCTTCTCAATCTGGTACCGTGCTACAGTTTCCAACATGTACATGCATTCAACTACCACTACCTTTGACCCTAGCCCATTTACCTATTTACCTAATTTAATCTTTTACCTTTACCCAATGTGCCCACTGATCTTCATTTTCCCACCTCCTCATTTTATCAACCTACTCACTGCTTCCATCTCTCACCTCATTAACTCTTAGTTTGAGGGGGGTTACCTTCACCCATGCTTGGAGCAACACCACCCTCACTTACACTCGAAACAACCATTTCCTATTTTTGTCAACGTCACTTGCCAATACAAGCCACGTGACAAAAAGGGGCAAAAGGTAAACACCAAAATTGGGTCACACTCCCCTTGGTCCTCTTTTGAAAAACCAAATTAAATACATTCACCTAACCATGACCCTTACATCACACATTAATATTAAATTAATCACTTTAATTAAATTAATACCCATCCTCACCCCATTTATTAATTTAATTACTTTAATTAACTGGATACACACCTCACCATAGACCTATTCATAACATGTTTCCATAAATGAATAAGAATTTGTTCAACCCTAAAAATAAAGGCCTATTACTCCTCTAACCACCTTCCCACTCATAAAAATAGAATGTCCATTCTGATCCATGAATAAATGGACAAACCTAGCCCAAATGATGGGAAAATCTGTCATTTTTAGAAAACCTAAGGAATCCTACTCTAACCGATGTGATGAGAGGTGGGAGAAATATGATGGGATGGGGGAAGGCCATAGGGTAGATCAACCTTAAGAGGGATTCTTAAGTAAGATTTCCATGTGACAAGGATGGTTAAGTAGGATCGCCAAGCTGAAGAAGAAGAAGAATGATGATAGAGTTGGTGGGAATAGGGTATGAAAAAATGGACTGAAGAGGAACCCTGAAGTGATTTTTCCATTCTATGAGAGTGTGTAAGTAGGATGACTAGGAAGAAGACAGATTTAGGGAAGGATGAGAAAAGAGTGAGTGATGTATGCCAGAGTAGAAGAGGAGGTGAGATGAGGTGATAACAAGGAAGAAAGGAAACAAAGGAGTGTAACATGAATGGATGGAGGAATATATGCGGTGGAGGGTTGATCTGAAAATCAAATTTAACTAGCAATGGTGCACACACATTTCTTTGCTTCATATTGATTTTTGATGTAAAAATTGAGCATTATATCCTTTTGTATTTTTAATAAAAGAATAAAAACTGCAAGTACTATGCAAATATTTAATGAAAATAAGAGAATTCACCATCAATTTTACACAAGAATTGATAACGGAGTTCGGCGCTTGAGGCCTACGTCTCTGGATCAAGTTGAATGGGACCGATCTATTAAAATCTTGAAAATAATTCTTTACAAAGAATTCTAAAAAATTATGACCTTCTCACAGTCTTCCTCTGTCAAAAATAACAGGGGTTGCTTTTTACATCTCCTCAAAATTCCACTCCTAGCTCAAGTTATGAGCATTACAATCTTTTAGCACAGACCCGAATGCTATTCAAATAAAATAACTCTCCTTTTATAATGTTTCCAAGCAGCTGGCTCAATGGTTAGGCACCTAAACTTTTGCATGGGAGGTTAGTTGTTCAAATCCCCTCCACTTCTCTCTCCTTCTCCTTAGGCGGATTTGTAGTGGTTTATCCCACATTGTGGGTGCGTGAAAGAAGGAAGGCATTTAATAATGCAAAGAGGGGGCTATTTGTATTGGCTTAAGAGCCACCTTAGCTACTTAGGAAGTGGGCGCATTTGTTGGTTGGATAAATATGGCGCATGGATGTGTATTTTTAAGTGCCTAGAATAATGCCAAAGATAATGCGTGGAAATGGTAATTGGGAAATTGGATTAAATGCGTGGAAATGGTAATTACATAGTTTAAAATGGTGTATTATATAGTACCAAATGCATAGCACAAATGCAATTACAAGCATATATATGCACAAGTTGGTATAGTGATAAAATGAGAAGGAGGCCAAGACACCCCTCCATAATCGAGTGTGTCGAACCTGGCTGAGGGCCCACAGCCATTAAATAGCGGGGTCCATTTGTCCGAAAACAAGTGTCCAAGACCGGCGTTCCCAAAAACCTCTTTTAGTTCGTCACACAAATTATCCACGTGTCACAATATAATTGAAACACTTGGCAAGCATGCACACGTCCAACCTGCACAAAAACTCCAAATTTTACCAGTTGCCCAAAAATTTTAGCGGGCTATAACTTTTGCAAACGAGCTCCGTTTCCTGCAAACAAGATATCAACAGAATTGTATAATTTTTCTCCACGCTTTAAAAATGACTGCAATTTATTCTGAGAAGATCTTAGATCAGTGTTTCTCTGAGGATCCTCTGGATCATTCCTCCCCACTGAAAAACTTTTGGACCCCAAAAGTCAACTTAATTGGTGAATAGGTGAGGGTATTTTCTCCCTCACCTTTCCGGTTTCCATCCATTTAGCCTTGTTCGGATGCATGCCTTTGAACCCAACACGAAGATACTCAATATCACCCCCATTGCGAAGGTTCTTACTTTCCTATCCAAAATCATGTCTTCCTGCAACTCATCAAGATACTTAGGAGAAAAATCATCAATGGAAGGCATTATGTTAGAATCATCATGATCAACAATCATAGGCAGTTCATACAATCTTAAATTCTCAACATTTACAACTGAGTAGATTTGCATTTATGGACGTAAATCGAACTGGAAAGCGTTGTTACCAATTTTTTCCAATATTTAGAATGGACCATACCATATAGGTTTCAATTTTTTTACCTTCACCTGTCAGTCTTTCCTTGCTGATGTGAAGCCAAACTGAATCACCAACTTTGAACTTGTGATCAATTCTATGTTTATCATGCCTAGCTTTGTACTTAGCCTGACTTTTCTCCAATTGTTCATGGACATACTGATGAACCTGTTGTATTCTCTGCACAAATATTTTAGCCTTGTCAGAATCACTTGAACCATTAACATCAGTTTTGTGTCCATAATATATATCCAATGGAGAATTAGGCAGATATCCATAACAAGTCTCAAATGGAGACGTCAAAGTAGAAGAACGTAAGGCACGATTATAAGCATGTTGGACATAATAAATATGTTCATCCCACAATTTAGGATGTTTTTTACTATAGCCCCTAAGTAATTGTACCACTATGTGGTTTACAACCTCTATTTGACCATCAGTCTGTGGGTGAAAAGCAATGCTCTTTTTCAGTTTTGTGTCCATTAATCCCCACAATGTTGACAAAAATTCCCCAAGAAATCTATAATCCCGATCAGATATAATTGAAGTAGGTAAACCAAAATGAACCCAAACAAACTGAAAAAACAAATGTGCAGTTCCCTCACCACTTATTTTTTTAGTACATGGAACCAACACACACATTTTGCTAAATCTATCCACTACAACATATAAGTAATCATGTTTCTTTCGTGTCATGGGCAAGCCTCCTACAAAATCCATGGAAACACTTTCCCAAGGCCTTGTTGGAACAGGAAGAGGAGTGTAAAGTCCTAATTTCCTGTTACTTGGCTTGCTTGTGGCACAAATAACACATCCCTGAATATACTTGTTTACATGTTCATGCATCTTAGGCCAATAACAATATTTTTGTAAATGTGCAACTATCTTACTAACACCAAAATTCCCTGAAATAAGAGAAGTATGTGCTTCCCTAATCATATGCACACGCTCATTTTTTTGGAATACAACGTTTTCCAGAATGATATAACAATCCTTCATACAAATGATAATATTTTTCTCCTACTTGTTTCCCCACTTACTAGATCCTCATACACTTCTCTAAAGTCAACATCATTTACATATTGTTCCTTGTAACTAACATGAGCCAAAGAACTATGCTGCAAAAGAATAGATGCTACTACCACTGGTGGTCTAGATAACATGTCAGGAACCTTGTTTTGAATACCCTTTTTATGCTTGATTACAAGATGAAATTTTTACAAAAATCCCATCCACCTAAAATGTCTAGACTACTGCAATTTGGTTTTTGTTTGTAAGTATTGAAGCGGTTGATGGTCAGTATGGATAATTGTTTCTTTTCCCATTAAACAATGCTTCCACTTTTTAACACTTTGAACCAAAGCATACAACTCTTTATCATAAGTTGGATAGTTTCTTACCACACTTGTAAAGGTTTTTGAATGGTAACACATTGGTCATTTGTTCTGCATCAAAACTGCCCCCATTGCGTAGTCACTAGCATTTGTCTCAATCTCAAATGAATGTTGTAAATCCGGAAGTGCCAAGATCGGAGTGGTACTTATCTTTTCTTTCAGTGTATCAAAGGATTTTTGTTGTTTTCCTCCCCACTAAAAGACCTTTTTAATACTTGTCAAACCATGCAAAGGAGATGCAATATATGAGAAGTTAGCAATAAATTTTCTCCAGTACTGAACTGCACCTAGATTACTTCTAACTTCTGTCACATTAGTGGGTCTAGGCCATTTCACAATAACCTCTATTTTTGCAGGATCAATTCTCAATTCTCCATTTCCTACAATATAACCCAAGTAAATTAAAGATGTTTTTTCCAAATTCACATTTTGACATCTTCAAATACAATTTCTCTTTCCTTAGTGCATATAAGACTTTTTGGATGTGTTTAACATGTTCATCCCATGACTTACTGAAAATAAGAATATCATCTAAGTAGACAATAATGAAATTATCAATGAATGGTCTAAAGATTTCATTCATAACTCTCATGAATGTTTCCGGTGCATTGCACAAACCAAAAGGCATCACTAACCATTCAAACAATCCCTGTTTCGTTTTAAAAGTAGTTTTCCAAACATCACCTTTGGCAATTCTTACTTGGTGATAACCACTTCTTAAGTCTAACTTAGTGAAATAAATTGCATTCTTTAATTGATCTAGTAAATCATCTATTCTAGGAAGAGGGTAATGATTCTTTATAGTAATCTTGTTTAAAGCACAGAAATCAACACACATTCGCCAAGTGCCATCCTTCTTAGGAACCAATATAATTGGTGAACCACATGGGGATGTACTTGGATGAATTATACCTTGAGCCAAAAGTTCGATTACCTGTCTCTTGATTTCCTCATTCTCTACTACTGACAACCTGTACATTCCGATATTGGGAAGAGGTGCATCCTGAAGCAACTGTATCTCATGTTGAACCCCTCTTTTGGTAGGTAGACCCTGTGGATCCTGAAAAATATCATCAAAATGAGAAACATTTTTTACCAATTCATCTTTATGTTTCAGATTGCAAGTCTCAAAATCCATCTCATGTTATTTTTCTTTGGCTTTGACCACCATGAGCACAAAACTCTTGCTTGAGTTTACAAGCCTTTTCATTTGACCTGTAGTTACCAAGGATAGATTATTCTTTTCATGGTGAGCTCTAATAATAAACTCAATTCCATCCTTTACAAGCAAATATTTATTTTCTTCCCTATAGAAGATTGCTTTACAATCATACAAATAAGTACTTCCCAAAACCACCCCACAAATATCCAAAGGAACTACATCCAATTCAACCTCATCAATAAAATTGTCTGTAATGGCAAATCTGAAAGTACAAGTTTTAGTTACTTGCATTTTTGCATCATCACAAACCCAACCCAAAGGATAAGGCTTAGGATGTGGTTTAGTTTGGAGTCCTAATTTCTTAACAACCTCCTCAGAAATTAGATTAGCTTGAGATCCACTATCAAAAAGAGTATCAATTTTCGTATTCTTTGAAATTACTCTAATGTGGAAAAGCTCATTCCTTTTCTTATCATCAGGTATAGTTTGTTTACTAGAAGAAGATGCAACATCTGTAGTGTTATTGTTGGAAATTGAAAGTGTTGATTTACCTTGAAAACTCATAGCTATGATTTTGGTTTCATCACCTGAATCAGAACCAAGATCATGCACTATAGTGTTTGTTTTCTTTTCTTTTCCTTTATTAACCATCCATTTGGGCTTCTTTTCAGGATGTAATTTCCAACATTTAGACTCATCATGGTTTTTTTTACAATGATTACAAAATGGTTTTTCATCTTCCTTCTTAACAGTAGAGTTTGTTTTATGCTTACCCTTTCCTTTTCCTTGTTCTTTCGAACCTTTTCCTTCAAATTGCTTGTTCTTTTGATTAAAAGAAGAGAAAGAGGACTCCTTTGTCATTTTCCCTCGTGCTTCCAAATGGGTTTCTTGAACACATACTGCATCAAGATTAGTAGGACCTAAAACAAGTATCATATGCCTTAGATAACTCTGCAATCCACCAATATATTTGAGCAGTGTTTCTTCTGTGTTTAGGGAAATTCCAAGAATTAGAGCCCTTTTCCTAAATTATTGTGTGTATTCTTGAACACTTTGTCCCTTAGTTTTTCTTAATGTTTTCCAATCCATCATAGCTTGTTGCTTATAACCAAGAGGATAAAATTGTTGCCTAAGATTTGAAAAAAATTCAGACCAAGAAGTGATTTCTATACCTTTGTTTTCTTCCACTTCTTGAAGCTTACTCTCTCACCAAATGAGTGTTGTGCCACCCATACGAAGAGTTGTCAGATGAATCTTTGCTTCATCATCAACAATTCTCTGAACCTTGTAATATACTTCTATCTACTTGACCCAGTTATCCAACTTCTTTGCATTTATCTCTCCAGTATACATAGGCAATTCAAACTTGATATCTAACTTTAATGAAGGAAAATCAGATTTTAAAGAGTCTCTTTTTTGGAATATCAGAACTACATCTTTCTTCTTTCTTACCTCCTCTAGTTCCCTTTTCCCTTTTCCTATCTTGGTACATTTCTTCCACCATTTCCTTCATTTGTTGGAATGATTGATGAAAGTTTTCTTCCACTGCCTCTCGATCCGCCATTGTAGGACTTTGAGATCGTCTGGTACCAATTTTGGGATCTCCTTCAACTAACTCTCCTTCACCCTTCTTAGATCGAGACCTTGTTAACATCCAACACACAACTTACAATCCAAAACACGTTAATCTAAACCAAAAATTAGTCAAAACTAGCTCTGATACCAATGATCTGAAAATAAAATTTAACTAGCAATGGTGCACACACATTTCTTTGCTTCGTATTGATTTTTGATGTAAAAATTGAGCATTATATCCTTTTGTATTTTTAATAAAAGAATAAAAACTAAAATTACTGTGCAAATATTTAAAGAAAAGAAGAGAATTCACCAGCAATTTGACACAAGAATTGATAACGGAGTTCGGCGCTTGAGGCCTACGTCTCCGGGTCCGGTTGAATGGGACCGATCTATTAAAATCTTGAAAATAATTCTTTACAAATAATTCTACAAAAATTTGACCTTTTCATAGTCTTCCTCTATCAAAAATAATAGGGGTTGCTTTTTACATCTCCTCAAAATTCCACTCCTAGCTCAAGTTATGAGCATTACAATCTTTTAGCACAGACCCGAATGCTATTCAAATAAAATAACTCTCCTTTTATAATGTTTCCAAGCGGCTGGCTCAATGGTTAGGCACATAAAATTTTGCATGGGAGGTTAGCTGTTCAAATCCCCTCCACTTTTCTCTCATTCTCCTTAGGTGGATTTGTAGTGGTTTATCCCACATTGTGGGTGCGTGAAAGAAGGCATTTAATAATGCAAAGAGAGGGTTGTTTGTATTGTCTTAAGAGCCACCTTAGCTACTTAGGAAGTGGGCGCATTTGTTGGTTGGATAAATATGGCACATGGATGTGTATTTTTAGGTGCCTAGAATAATGCCAAAGATAATGCGTGGAAATGGTAATTGGGAAATTGGATTAAATGCGTGGAATATGGAATTAAATAAAAATGCGTGGAAATGGTAATTGCATAGTTTAAAATGGCGTATCATATAGTCCCACATGCATAGCACAAATGCAATTACAAGCATATATATACACAAGTTGGTATAGTGATAAAATGAGAAGGATGCCAAGACACCCCTCCATAATCGAGTGTGTCGAACCTAGCTGAGGGCCCCCAGCTAGTAAATAGCGGGGTCCATTTGTCCAAAAATGAGTGTCCAAGACCGGCGTTCCCAAAAACCTCTTTTAGTTCGTCACACAAATTTTCCACGTGTCGCAATATAATTGAAACACTTGGTGAGCATGCACACGTCCAACCTGCACAAAAACTCCAAATTTTGCCAGTTGCCTGAAAATTTCAGCGGGCTATAACTTTTACAAATGAGCTTCGTTTCCTGCAAACAAGATATTGACGGAATCATATAATTTTTCTCCATGTTTTAAAAATGACTACAATTTATTCTAAATAGATATTAGATCGGTGTAACTCTGTGAGGATCCTCTAGATCAAGGGTAGAGAGTGTGAGGGGAATCCTTAAGGGATGCCTGTGTGGTGAGAGTAATGATGCGAGAATAAGAATTAGAAGAGGTGGAGTGGAAAGATGGGTGTGCTGGTGATTATTTTTTGATGAATGGGAATATTATGGAGAAGCTTCTAGAGTGTGAAGATCTTAGGGAGAGGGTATACCTCCACCGAGGATCCCATATAGAAGGGGTTATTAAGTAATATTGTCAAGTGGGAAGCAAAAGAGTGAAAGGAAATAATACAAATGGGTGAGAGGGAACAAGAATGGTGAGAAGGGTAATTATGGGGATAAGTGGTGGAGGAGTAGAAATGAGGAGCGAGGATCAATGGATCAAATACATGGTGATCATGGTGGGGGAGGAGGAGCTTATGGATAGTGAATGCTACTTGAGAAAGATCTTCAAGTAGGATTCCCAAACTGGGGAATGCATTAGTATGGGTGAATGGATGGGGTGCAAAGTAAGATTTTGATCATGCAAGAAGATACTCACGTGACAAAAAGCATATTAATTTTAATACAACACATAACAGGATGCATTGTGATATAAAATATCAAGATGAATAGACTGTAATATGTGTGATAACATAGACAAGGGCCATCAAAAAGGTTTTATGCCCCAGTACGATATGCAATCAAATAACATAAGTATATTAGAGAGAACACTAGGATATATAAAATCAAGATGCCCCTTGTAATATATCAAGATACAAGAAAGAAATTAATAACTTGTAACTAATAATGCAACACAAGAACCAATAAACATGTCCCTAACATGTTCCACAGTGAGGATTGATCAGATGTGCCCCCAAGAAGGGGTACAAGGACAAAAAAGGATTGGGTCACTGTCCTCAAACATGGAAACAATGAGAGTCAGATTTTCCCTAAGTGAGGATTCACGCAAGGAAAAGTGGTTTGAATTTGATAGTCATAAGGTGATTGGATCATTCGTTGGGGATAATAGTTCAAAGGATGAATTGTGTTAATTATTTTAGAGTTTTTGTGATTCTATGGAGTTTACAATTTTTTTAGAATTTTTATTTATTTTGTGGATGTTTTCGGAATTTTGAAAAGTTTGCAAATGTGTTTTTATTTTGGATATTTTCTAATGTTTTTGTAATTTTGAATATTTTCTAATATTTTTGGATTTTGGGGATTTTGGGGATTTTTGGATTTTCTAGTGTTTTTTGGATTTTGGAGATTTTGTAATGTTTTTGTAATTTTTGAAGATTTTCTAATGTTTTTGGATTTTTACATTTTTTGGGGGATTTTTAATTTTTCTAATGTTTTTGGAGATTTTGTTTTGGAAATTTATGGACCAGAATGCAAACTTCTTTTGAGAGGTGATAAACTAGTATATCATCTGTATGTACCACATTCCCCGTGGTAACTCATGCTTCAAATAATAAAGAATTATCACTCTATTGGTAGGATATGTTGGTGATGATATGATGGAAAGAAGTCTAGCTCCATTCTTGACTCTACGTAACTAGCAAGATGTGAGGGCTCGTCACCGAGAATCAAGGAGGATGTAAGATGTAGATAATGAATATAGAGACAAGTGCTAACAACAATCCCTTGGGGAAATTGTGATTCCATTCTTCTTGAGATTATTGAATCATTTTCAAAATTACTTTCACTTTATGGGTCACGTGCTATACTTAGACAATTATGTGGCCTGCTGATTGGTAAGATATAAGGTGAAGGGATAGTTCTCTCTTCACTTAGACATCTAAATTACTTCTTTAGGCATTGTATAATTGTAACAATTTTCAGATTGATAAGATTTTTTATTCTTGAAATGAATCCCTATGTCATGCTCCATGCTACCAGTAAGTTGCAAGGGCTCATCACTGAAGGCAAAACATATGCTAGTAAATTCTTTTTTTGTTTTGGTTTTTTTTGTTGAATGTTTTTTATTTATTTTTTTGAATTTTTGAATGTTTTTTCAATATTTTTATGCTTATGAGAATGACCCTCTACGCCTTTCCCCATGCCACCAGTAAGAGGCAAGAGTTTATCACTGAAGACAAGACATAGACGAGTAAGGGCTCCTTCCTCCATTCCTAGTCTTACACTACTAGTAAGAAGTGCGGGCTCAACACCAAAGATTGTGAAGGATGAAAGGTGTGATAATGAATTATTCACAATTTATTGAATTGATTGAATTTTACAATAGTGATTTGTATTTAGGAAGGAACGTTTTCCCCCAATCTCATCGCCACACAACTAGTAGATGTGAGGGTTCAACACCAAAGACTAAGATGGACGATCAAATGAACCAGGGATAAAAATTTAGAGCTTTGTTATGAAAGAGATAATTTCTTTGAAGGCAATATATTACCATCAGTAAGATTCTAGGTATGACCATAGGTGAAAGCGACTGAAAATGGGAGATAATATAAGAAGTATGGTGCTCACAAACTTAATCGGATCTATATTAGCACCTGTCTCATGATGATAAATATGAAGATGTGATTTTGATAATGAAAATATCTACCAATGGAAATGAATAACTTTAAAGTATTTAGAGATAAGCTAGACAAAAGGAACAATGTATAATTTGTTGTCTCCCGGAATAGAACGCCTCAAGGATAAAATTTCTTTAGATGTACTGCATTCATTGGTTCACCAAGTTCTTGACCATATTCAGTGGCCAACTTATATGCTCCAAAGTCAAATTTAGCTGTAATTACATAAGGTCCTAACCAATTAGGCTCAAATTTTCCTTTTTTTCTCACTCTTTAGTGGTATTCTTTTAATTTTCTTTTAAAATGAGGTCGCCAATCTCGAACTCTCTGGGTCTTACCTTTTATGATAACTACGTTGCAGTCATTTTTGATAGACTTGAAGATGATTGAGGGTATTAAGTCATTTTTCATCGAGAATCTCAAGCTCTTAAAGTCACAACTATTGGTATTCATCCTCATTAATTACATCTTTAAGAGAGATTCTCAAGGATGGGATTTCTATCTCAATAGGTAAAATGGCTTCACAACCATAAATGAGGGAAAATGGGGTGGCTCTAGTAGGCATACAGTAAGATGTACGGTAAGCCCAAAGAGCGCGGTAAATTTGAGTATGCCATTTACGTCCATGTGTGATGATGATTTTTTCCATGATGGACTTTAGAGTCTTGTTGGTTGCTCTACCTTGACTATTACCTTGAGGGTAGTATGGAGTGGACCGCTTAATTTTGATGTAGAAACATTTAGCGAGGTCTTTTACATCCTGGTTTTTAAATGATTTTTCATTATCTGCGACAAAAGTGGATGGAATACCAAATCGACAGATGAGATTATTAAAAATGAATTTTGATATTTGGCTACTGGTAACATAGGTGAGAGGCATATCTTCCACCCATTTAGTGAAGTAATCAATAGCAGTAATGATGAACTTATGTCCATCGAATAATGTTGGACTAATTTTACCAATGAGGTCAAGTCCCCATTGAGAGAAGGGCCATGGTGTGGTTATTGATTTCAATGTTTGGGAAGGTGTGTGGATAATATTTCCATGCTTTTGACATGCTTGAAATTGTTTGACAAAATGGCATGCATCACTTTCCATGGTGGTTCAATAATATCCAACTCGCAGGATTTTCTTGGCTAAGGCTATACCGTTCATGTGTGATCCATAGATACCATAATGGAGTTCAATTAGGACACTTGAGGCTTCTTCTTGACTAATACATTGGATTAGGGTGCCATCATATCCTCATTTATAAAGAGTTTCTACTAAAATGGTATAACGAGAGGCACATGGTGCTAAAGTGCATTTATGCATTGGTTTAATGTCGGTAGGAAATGTTTTATCACAAATGAAAGTGTAAAGATCATGGTACCAAGGGTTATTTGGACCCACAATTTCACATACCATAGTATTTTCAGGAAGATCATCGGCAGGCATTAAGATATGTTCTACGAGAAAATGTTCATGGGGTTGATTAGATGTGATTTCTAACAAGGATCCAATAGTTTCCATAGCATCAACAAATTTGTTATGAATTTAGGGATTTAATCAAAGTTAATTAATTGAAAATAGATTCAAAGGCTATCCACCATGCGCTTATATGGGATAAGTTTTTCATCCTTTACGTGGTATTCATCAATAACTTGTTTGATGATAAGTAAAGAATCACCAAATACAGCTAACTCTGTAAGATTCGAAGATATAGCTATTTTTAATCATGCGATTAGAGATTCATATTCTGTGATATTTTTGGTACATGGGAATGCTAATCAAAATAATTTGGGGATGACGTGTCCACTAGGCGTGATAAGAAAAAATACCAGCTCATGATCCATGGATATTACAAGATCCATAAAAAAATTGAGTCTAAGCTGACGCGATGTCTATGTGCACAAGATATTCATTAGGAAATGCAAAATGAAGTGGTTCTATGCCAGGAAGGGGTGCCTCAGTAAGTTTGTATGTAAGTTCATGTCCATTAATTGCTCTCTATGGAAAAAACTCGATGTCAAATTCACTAAGTAGTATGACCCAACTAGACATTCTTCCTGTGAGAATGAGTCGGGACAAGAGATACTTGAGGGGATCAATATTGGAAATAAACTAAGTTGTGTGATTGAAGAAGTAATGATGTAACTTATCTAATGCAGAAGGCGACCACCAAGCATGTTTTTTTCGATTTGGGAATATCTTACTTCATGCCCAATAAGTGTTTGACTAAGGTAGTATACAGCCTGTTCTTTTTCTTGATTGTTGTGTTGCACTAACAGAGCTCCTATGACATGTTCAGTGGAAGATGTGTAAAGAAACATGGGTTTATCTATGACTGGTGACATAAGAATAGGTGGGCTAGAGAGGTATTCTTTTAACTTAGCAAAAGAGTCTTGACAATCCTGGTTCTAGTGGAATTGTGCATATTTCTTGAGTAATTGGTTGAAGTGATGGCACTTATCGGCCAACTATGATATGAAATGTCGAATAGATTGGATTTTTCCCTGAAGACTATGTAATTGTTATAGGTTTTGAGGAGGAGGAATTTCCATAATGAATTTGAATTTTGCAGAATCCACTTTTATACCTCTCTCGTGAGACAATAAACCCTAACAATTTACCAGAGGTCACCCCAAATACACATTTATTTGGGTTAAAGATGAACCTTATACTCGTGTAATTTGTCAAAAATGCATCTCAACACACCTGAATGTCTTATTTATGTTTTTTGATTTGGCTAATATATCATCAACATAATCTTCCATGATAACATGTAAACATACCATGAAAGATGATTGTCATTTCTTGTTGATACGTGGGCACTGGACATTTTTTCTAGCTAAAAAATGTGACCTTATAACAGAAGGTGCCCCATGGTGTAGTAAATTTCATTTTATGTTGATCCCCTTTAGCAATACTTATTTAATTGTAACCAGAAAATCCATCCATTAAGGAGAGAATTTCATGTCCTGTCGTATAATCGACAATCATGTCTATGTTGGGCAAGGGAAATTCATCCTTAGGACAAGCATTGTTAATTTCTTGAAAGTCTGTGCATATCTTGATGTCAGGGACTTGGCTATGGGAAATATGTTATATATCCATTCCGAATAATCAATAGGTCAAATAAAAGTCAGATTCCAAAATTTTGTTGAGTTCGGCTTTAACAAGCCAATGTTAGCTTGGGGATGCATTTTACGTAGTTTTTGTTTCACAAGCTTTGTATCCAGATGCACCACAAGGTGGTGTACTACAAGAGATGGATCTAGGCCTGACATGTCCTTATAGGTCCATGCAATAATATCTTGGAATTCAATAAGGAGTGTTGTGAATTCTATGTATTCTTGGTCAGACAGACTAATGCCAAGTTGTAAAATTTTCTGTTGTTTGACGATTCGCCAATGTTTATGTCTTTAGTTTCTTCTACAAGAATTTTATATATATCCATTTTGGAAAATGATGCTAATGGTTGATGTAAGTCATCGATGTTAGGTGATTAGGGGGAGTTGGCACAAGATTTTTGTGTGTGATGTTGATAATTTTTATTCACATGTTTGTTTGATTGGGTGGCGATGAGATTTTGACTATGGGAAATTTTCTATTTGTACTTTTTATCCAAATTTTACGAAGGTGAAGGATCCGAATATTCTATTTCTTCACCAAAATAGGCCAATTCATCTAGATTGATTTCAAATCCTTTTCTATAGTCGGAAGTAGGGATTTGATCACGAGTTCTAAGGAATTCGTCGATGGCTTCATCATTTTGGAACATGTCCTTGGCCACATGATGTGATTGGCCATGGTCTATGAGATTTTGGATGCGTAGGCTCAAAATTGATGATGTTAATGGATAAATGTTCAAAGTAAATATGTGTTCCAATGAGTTCTTCGAAAAGGGTATGTGTATACCTAGTGTCACTATCAGAGTTGGTCTCATCGTAATCACTTGAAATTAATACAGGAGCAGCATCAAATACCTTGAAACCCAGACCATGTTCACCATGATGTTGTGTGCAATTGATTGGGTCTAAACGAGCTTATTCATTTAGACCGAGTCCTTTAACCTCCCATCTCATGTTTTTCATTATTTGATGAGCTTTGGTAAATTGAGGGTACTCATAACAGGGAGAAAATTCATCATTATATAACCAATATCCTAAAGAACTTGGAATATGTTCATTGTTGAGATAGCCAAATTTTTTTCCAAATTGACTTTCCCATTTGGTAAGTGGGATGGATTCTCAAATGTGGAGCGTTGGGTTTGCCATAGTTGTGTGGGGATTTGTTAATGTAAAAGGAGTCTGCCACCTTTTGAAATTGATATTCATCACATCCTTTGTCAATAATTTTTAATGTGTGAGACGGGGGACCAATAGGTACCTCACGTGGTGGGGAAGTCAGTTTGGTAGTTTTGAAATATGAAGAAAATGGGTTATAAGAATATTGGGGTGGATTAGAGGATGAAGTTTGGTTAATCAAAGGAGAAGGTATCTTAATAGAATAGGTATGGTTGGATGAAGAAGGTTGACTAGGTGAGGAATAAGATGGTATGGTGGAGGTGTAATTTTTGTTAGAAGAAGAAGCTTGATTAGTGGAAGAAGATGATTGATTAGTGGGAGGAGGACTGGTTGAATATTGTTGATTAGCGGAAGAGAATGGATTGGAAAATGTGGTTTGGTTAGAAGGTGATGGTTTTGGATCATATTTAGGGAGTGTATCTAGATCGATGCATATTTTGGTAGGGATTACGTGAAGTGGGGTGTACTTACCTATTGATGGAAAATAGTGATCATGTCTATACCATCCTTCAAGGAATCTACAATACTCAAAGGGTTGAGGAACCACACGCAATGTAAATTCCTTATCCAAATGAGGAAATTTAATACATTGGTCGAACGTTTATGGGATGGATTTCATGGCATGATTCCATGGTCAGCTGATAAGAATGTTATATACAACTTCTACATCCACCACATGACATATCATTTCTAAGGCGATGGGTCCAACTTAGAGAGGTAATGTGATTGTGCCTTCAAAATTTCTTTCACTATTATCATGCCCATGAATGGTTATGATGTTGTTTTGTAGATCATTTTCGGTGTAACCTAGGTAGTGTAAGAGTTTCATGGAACAAATATTCAATGTGGATCCATTATCGATTAATACGCGCTTGATCTTATGATGATTTATGTAACCCTTGACGTATAAAGAATGATTATCAGCGATGTTGGGATTTAGAAGGTCAGCGGAACCAAAGGATAAAATAGGATTGGGTATTGTAAGATGCACAATTAAATTCTAGAATTTTTGTGAATTGATGTCCTCAGGGACATGAGTGTTATTCAATATTTTCATAAGGATGTGTTGTAGTGCGGTAGAATAATTAAGTAATTCCATGATGGAAATCTATGTTGTAGTCTTCTCCAATTATTTGACAATATTGAATGATGGTGCAAGTTATGGAGTGGAATTGGTGGTGGAACTAGATGGTGGATTAGGAGGTGGTGCAAGAGAAGAAGTAGCAAATTTTTGTAGGGACCCACATTGTTTTCTATCTGGTGGTGATCGCATAGTTAGTTCTAATCTTTATAGTTTCCACTAAGTCTTGGTCATAGTCTATGGTTGAGATGAATGAGTCATACTCGACGTTACTTGATGATTGGACCTTATCCTTTGAATTATCATCATGGTTAGGGAAGGGTTTTTTGAACATGTTAAGTTTTTCGTTGGGTGTTTTTGTCTCAGAAGTATTTTCAACTTCTATGTCTCCATGTTTAATTAGATCTTAGATGTAATGGAAGACTTGCATGCATCGATTTGTAAAGTTCCCTTTTATGCGATGGTAATCACAATATTCATTGTCTTTATACCAATTCGGTTTGGGTTGTCCTTCTTTGAAGGGTTTGACGCCGGGATATGTAATCATGTTGGAATTTTCCAAGTGATGAAATACACTAGATAGGATTTTTCCAAGAGGAGTGAACCGTCTTCGCTTGTCCCGAGAATAAGCTTCGTTTCTATGGATTATTGTTGGTTGTTTGGATTTGAATGTGTTGATCGGATTATTTTGAACGTTTCAGACATGGTGAGAATCAGTAACACCATCGTTGACTATATTTCGGTTTCAGTTATTGAATTTGGATTTATCCTAGTTATGAGGGGCATCTCTATGAGTTTGGTACCTAAAGGGTGTTTTAAGTAAGCCCTTAGAAATGAGGGATTTTTTGATCTGTGTTCCCTTTTCAATGAATTCTTCAAAATTACTCAGAAAGTACATTTGCATGTGGAATGATAATTTGGCATTGATATTTGGAACAAAAATGCTAACCAATCATCTTTCGGGTATTGAGCAGGGAAATTTGCTTGCAATTCCTTGCCATCATTGTAAAAAGGAGGCAAATTTTTCATTAGGCCTTTGTCTAGTGTTACAGAGATTGAGCATGGTTATTTCTGAGTCTAAGTTGAAGAAAAAATGTTTGACAAATTTTTCAGATAAGTCTACAAATATTGTGATTGACCCTTTGGAAAGATAAAAAAACCAGTCTAAATCCTATCCTCCTAAACTTTGAGGGAATAATTGTAAAAGATACGTGTCATGATAAGAAACTTCCTGACATTGCATGTAAAATTCCTTTACATATTCATGGGGGTCACCTTTTCTTTTTTATTTATCAAATTTTGGGATTTCCAAGGATGACGGAAATGGTAAACGTAATATTTCTGTATCAAATGGGTAAGGACATAGTTCTTGGAAGTTGAATTGTTTCGATTGTTTTTGTAGTCCCATTGACCATTTCCAATTGTCCATTTATTGAATGGTTAGAAATATAAAATAATAAGGAAATGGATCATGTAATGTTAGAACAAGAAACTAAACAATCGTGACCATTTCTGAATTTCCAAATCGCTTCAAAGAGTAGGAAAAGACCCTACGCAGATACAATTGGAATAGATTTTGTTAAAAAAAATAATAAGTATTGCAATTATTCATGATTGCAAAATAGTAATAATGATTATCTTCACAAAAAATAAAAATGAAGAAAAAAAACTTTAAAATGTTACCAGAAGTGTTGTCATAGAAAATTGGAACGTAAGGCAAAAAAAATTGTTTTGTGGGGCCTAGGGGGGCCTCTAGTGTGCAAAAGATGATTGGTAATGCGAATATGATAATTTTGGTGAGATAGGTGTGAAAAGGTCCTTTATTGTCAAAAAAGGTCTTGTAATAAAATGATTAGTAGTTTGTACCTCTGCCGCAGTCCATGAGTATCTAGATTTGATGATAGATTTACTTCTTCTAAACATCGAGCAATGAGAAAATAAATTAGATCAACAGAAATGTTGATGAGTGTCATAGGTTCATTATTACTTATAACCTACATACGTACCACAAGATACCACACAACAGGAGCACTTCCCATAGCGTGAATGTTAACCAAAGAAGTCCATAAGGTACAAAAAAGGAAATAATAATGAACAATAATAAAAAAAAGAATGGATAAAACCACTTATTGGGAAATCAATGGTAATAGATCAAAAATAATCAGGCGTGCTAGAATGTGAGCTAGAAAAAATACGTTGATAAACAAGAAAGTAAAACATTGACAATAATACCTCCTCCTTCATGATTCTGTAGCAAACCTTAGAATGGGAGAGGAAACATGGACAAGCCTTGATTGTGTGATATGTAGGTGCTTTTCTCAAGACGGAGTAAGGCTTTCCTACAATAAGATCTACTTACTTTTCACCAAATGGATAAAATTATTATGGATTTGGGGTGCTTCAAGATGAGGCTATTAGGACGAGGTGGAGGGATGTTCTTTGCTCAAAGGATGCAAGAACTTAGACAGGGCATTCAAGCTTATTCTCCATATCCTAGAGGGGAGGGGTAAGGATGTATTTATAGCCCGAGGAAGTGATTAACTTAGAGTAATTTAAGTAATCATGATTTGAAAATGTGGGCAAGATTAGATGAGTGGGGACCACGAAGAATGGGTAAGGATTCGAATTGGATTTTCAATTCATGAGTGGAGCATTTTAGGTGAGTGGGGACCGTGAAGAGTGGGTGAGGATTAGATTTTGAATTTTTAATTCAATAGTAGAAAAACATGGAGAATAATGACATGTGGTAAGGATTATATTATTTTATATTTGAAAGGGATCATTAATCAAATTATATTTAATTAATTAAAATTGCATTTTTGTGGGAAATGAGGTAGGGGAATTAATTGATTAAAGACATATGTGAAATTAGGGTGTCTACACTATATATTAAAAAATAAAATATGGTATGGTAAGAAGCTTCATGGGTTGCCATTACAATTCTTGAAAATACCAGTCAAAGATCCAAAAAATAACTGGAAGATGCAGGACATGTCATGTGCTACAAGTTTAATGGTTTAGGGTTTTGTGAGGGAAATTGGAAAAGTGATGAAATTTGTTCCATTTGATATGTTATGGTGCACAGGTCTAGGTAGATTATGTCATTATTACCTTATGTTAAAAATCTACATTTTCTTTCCTCCGTTAACCCCCATCCTCATACAAACAATTTGTTCCAATCTGATCAAACTAAGGATTTTTGGATTTTAAGGGATGATTTGGGTTACCCAACCCCTCTTCCTATTGGAATAGATCTATGGGATTCCTTACCTATGTTAATGAAGTAATGCTCGAGGTTTATATATTAAAAACCACAAGATGGTATAGTAAGAAGCTCCAAGGGTTGCCATTACAATTGTTGAAAATACCAGTCAAAGATCCAAAAAATAACTAGAAGATAGAGGACATGTCATGTGTTATACGTTAATGGTATAGATATATCCTTTTGTTACCCATAACAAGAACTGTGGAATAAAATTTGAATTTTGTTGGATTAGTTAATATGCACTTTGATAGTTTTATAATATTACTCCCACTCATATGTGAAACTCTTTGTATAAAGTGGTTTGGATGGATTTATATTTTTTATTGTTTATGAAAACTCTTTAACTTATTTATTCTCTTTTTTGCAGGATATTTTTTATTCTCTTTCTCTTGTAGTAAAGAAGAGAGTGTTGTCTCTAAACAACTTTCAGATGGGTTTCAATATTGATTGAAGTATTTATTCATTTGTTTTTTTTATTACATGTTATGGACTAAAAAATTATTGTAGAGTGCTTTCATGTTATTTGTCTTTTGATTGTTTCATTTATATTTATAGTTGGCTCCAATCCTTTTTCTGAAGTGACATGTGGGGGCATGTGCCTTCTTCAATGACATAATTCGTTATGTGTTGAGGGGCTTGTTCCTAAATGAGGCCATTTCGAAACATCCCAAGTTGGACGTTAGACTGATCAGTGACAAGGCTTTTAAAGCTTCCCGTCATACTTAAGAATATCTTCTTGGAATAACACACTTCTTTTCCCTCTCCAATTGAATATGATGCAGACTAGAAACACAATTCCCCTACCTATAACAGGCTTGACGTTAACTATGCCTCTCTTGCAAAGGGAGGAATATTTTAAACATGTTCAATGTTTTGTTAATGTTTTGCATTACAGGAAACCAAAACCACCTAAAACAGTGATATTCAAAATGATCAAAGATCCCCTCCACCTGTTGCCAACATCCCCAATTTTTCTATCCAAATTCCAAACAATTGGGTTGCATTAATGAGGCTTCATCTTGGTTTATGATTCTAATGAAGATGCACTAAAATATGAACCACCCCAAAAATTGAGGAGAATGGGAATAACAATTGAGGCATCTACAACTAGACAAAAATACAAGAAACGTGCAAAGAAAATTACACAAGCAAAAAGTAAGAAATTTAATTTTAAAAAATAGCTTGTAGTGGTTTGTTTATAAGTGTTTATTTATAAGTGTTTTTGAAACAAACTGTAACTCATTCCAAATAATCCCATGTATGTATTGTGGTAGTATATATCGGAAAAAGAATTAAACTTTTTAAAATACATGTTCAGTTATTTGTAAACTAACAACTATGCATTTCTAATTTCTTTATCGTTGTATCTCCATACAATTACCTATAGTTTACTTACTTCAAGTGTACATGTTGTTCTTATTTTTTCCATTCTATTTTCTTAACATAATAATCTATAATTCATTTCAAATAAATGCATGTATATATTGTGGCAGAACATATGGAACATAGAATCTAACTTTTCAACATACATGTTCAATTTTTCCTTTTTACAATTGCTCACTTCTTTATGTAAACCAACAATGCATTTTTAATGTGTTATTCATTATATCTTCACACAAATACCTATATTTTTAAAATGCCAAGAAAGAACCATGCAATTTTTAGTTGTTTTCATCCAAAGCTTTGTACATTATATCACTTTTTTGCATATTGAATTGTTTTAAGGGTTAGACTTCATGTTTGCACTTTTTAGAAAAATATAAATGAATAAGTAAGTAAACTATAAAGGTTCTCATTGTTTACAAATGTATTTTATCACTCACACATCCTTCATTTCATGTTTGACTTCACTACACATTTACATTTTCCACCATATATTTGTAGAACTCCCTCTTTCTTGAGAATATTTTACTTGCCATGGAAATAACTTTGACATGCGAAGGCATTTCTCAATTAATTGAGGTTGGTTCCAATGTTGACCCTACATTTCAAATTCTATACTTGTCCTCCTTATTGTCTAATCTCAACACAGGTGCACAACATCGTGTTGACCTTTCAGATGGGATACATTTTCGGACAACACTTCTACCCTCCAAATTTGCAAACCATGTAACTAATAAATCAATACAAGAAGGCTCCATTGTGTGCTTACATAAATCCTTTGTTAGAATGATAAAAAGCAAATTGTAAGCTTCGTCCCTTTCTCGATTACCAATTTATATAATCTCCCTATAGTAATTCTAATTTTATTCCATTTCTTTTTTTTCATCCGTTGCTCAGTTCTAATTTTTTCCCAATTTTCTTTTCCATTGTAGGATTGTTCTTATCATTGAAATGGATGTTGTCTTCGAAACGAATTTGGTAATCGATGCTCCAACCTGACTACCAACAAATGCTCTTGAAGACAATCAGTTTCCGTAAACAAATGCAAGTGCAAACCAGGTTAATAGATATTTTACGAGAACACCAACTAAAATAAGTGGATTGAATACATATATGCGCAGGTGGTCCATAGAGGGACATGCCCTAGAAAAAACAAACCTTCGCGAATATCATAATCCAAGGGGAGATGGTTTCATGTTTGGTTTTGATTTTTTGAATCAGAAAGGAGGGGAAATCCACATCACATGTTTCAATGAGGCTGTCAAAGTATTCTACGAAAAAATTGAAAATGGGAAGCTATATATAATTTCCAATGGGAGGATTGGGAAGATTTCTAATGCAAAGATATGTTACAACCATTTGAACAATGCTTTGGAGATTTTCCTACAACCATCCTCAACCATAGCTCCACTCATATAAAATGAGGATGAAATACCTTCCCATCACTTTCACTTCACCAAAATCAAGGACATACTTGCAAGCATTGTCGGTTCTATATTTGATTTGATTGGCATTGTTCTAACGATGTAAGCATGCTCAAAAATTCGTAGGCATGACAAGTCTAAAACAAATAGAAGAACAATACAATTAAAGGACATGTCAGGATTCAGTGTAATTATCACATTGTGGGGACAACACTTAGATGAGATAAGAAAAGAACTTGAAGACATGCTTTTTATACCACCTCTTCCATTCCTTGCCTTGAAATATGCTCACATCTCTAGTTTCAATGGGAGCTCAGTTAACACTATTTCAAGTACCAAATGTTACGTCAACCCTCTAATTTCATAAACTAATAAACTTCATGGTTGGGTTGATTATGATGACTACTCCCTTCTAGCGCCCTCTATCACAAGCAAATTTTTGGACCCTCAAAAAATCTTTACCTCTGTAACAACAATTTCACATCTCCTATGGATGGGGAACACTGAGAGAAATGAATGGTCCATGGTTACTACAGAAATAACAAATATCAGCATGAACAACTTTGTTTACAAGGAATTTCCTCTTCAAAAAGGTGAGAAATAATGTAGGAAAAAGGTGAGAGAGAATGGTAATGGTTCATGGTTCTATTCAAGTTGCAACATACAAGTTCAGAACTATGATTATAGATATGCACTCAGGATCGATCTAAAGGACCCAACAGGAGAACCCCAATCAGTTACCACTTTTGATGAGACATCTGGGTAAATCATGGGTGTTGTAGCTACTGACCACCACTTATGGTCTATAGACGAAGATGTAACTAATGAAATTACAAGAAATGTCATCAGCAATGAATATTGCTTCACACTTTCCCTAAAAAAAAGACATACTGTGGAAACAACAGATTGAAATGTGTCGACCTCAATTCAAAGAAATCGGATAACAATGTAACTCCTTCGTAACCTTATTTACGTAAAGAATTCAAATAACCCTATCTCTTCATACTTTACCTCCTCACCCATCCCATTCTATACTTTGAACTATCACCGTTATGTTAGTTATTTCATATCTATGTTTCACTTTTTCCCGTGCTTCAAAAGAAAACTGTTGTATTTCATTATACACTGACATACTATTGTCTCCTACTACTGTGTGGATTGTAAGTACTTTTAAGAAAATAAATGAAAATTATTTGTACTTTTTTTATGTATGTATTTGCATCTTCGTATATTATTAGAACGTATTATATCTTTTCATATAACTAATATTCTTTTCCTTAAGCAACAAATGCAATTTTTTTATCCTCAAATTGTTACCTCTTATGAGTAGTTCCCATTGGAACTCCACATGCATTTCAATGGTATATAGTTTATTGATTCTGACATACTATTTCCTCCTACTACTATGTGGATTGAAAGTTATAAGAAAATAAATGAAAACTTCTTGCACTTTTGTTATGTACATTGTTGCATCATTGTATACGATTGGAACGTAAGGTATCTTTCCATATAACTAATATTATTTTCCTTAAGCAAAAAATGATTTTTTTAATCCTCAAAATGCTACCTCTTATGCGTAGTTCCCATTGGAACTCCACATGCATTACAATTGTATATAATTTATTGATATTGACATATTTCTGCATGTGTATGTCATCAAACAATGCATCATTCCTTGCTGACCCGCATGGTTTTTTCCAACATGTGGTACTCCATAGGTGTGTTACTTCACAATCATGTTGACTCCTACAAAACGAGCCTGACAAAGAGAGAACCACGTAATAAATAAAGTTCACATAACTCCTAAGCAGCAACGTCATCACTAGAGCATATAACACCGTCAATATCTAATATCCATCAACTTACATCGACTAAAAACCTACCATTCCTTGACATTCCAATCTTGTCATCAAATATAACTACTGTAGGATTGCCAACCAACATTCCACAAGTACCTTCCATGGAAACAATTTTGCACGACCATACCAATTCCTTCCATACAAACTCATGCTTGCTAACTACTACCACATCTCCCCATTTTCTTGGGATGCCACATGAAACTGTCTCAATTACCGACCTTTTTTTGGTTCTTCACACATGTACAACTAGTTTATCCTCTCCTTTTAATATCTTTCTACCTTGAAATCCACAATCAACCCAAACAGAACACCCCACCCCTTCCCATACACATTTATTTCCCATATTCCCGCCCTTGTCGTAAATTATTAAAGCTCAACTCTGATTTTGCAAAAGAATAGATTTGTTGGCGAACATCCAAACTTTCTCAATATGTTTGGGAAATTATCCTAGAATTAAAACAATTTCCTTTGAAGGTTTTCCTTCCTATAACAAATGCAAAACTGAAAAACATGGCCACTGCTTCTCTTCATGGAACAACATAGATGTGAAAAGCAATCTACTGTTATTGCATCTTTAACCTAAATCGAGGAGATACTTATCACATGAGTCAATCCATTCCTACAATTCACCCAATTATGTTAATGACAATACAAATACTCAAGACACACCATAAGTTTTCCACAAAACAATACTTCAGTATCAAAGTACCTACCACACCGCCTTGGATATTTAAACATAGTAATCATACAAAGGGAAGGATATAATTTTAAAAATTATGATTTCTACATCAATAGATCTCATGTTTGGGGGGCCTTGCAATATAAAATCCAAAACAATCCATATTAAAAAGATGTCTTAATCAACCATGATGCTCTTTCCTCCCTATCATATGAGTCATCAAATGTTTCCTCCTCTCTTAATACAACCACACTGGAACTGTCCCAAATGTAAACCACCTTTGCAGTTCATGGTATTGATGTTTCCACTAACTCCGATGAAACGTATGAACACTCAACATATTTCATGCCAACACCCCACAATACAAGAACAGAAGAAGAGGAAATCGAACAATTATTCCTCAACCACGATGGTAACACTCCATTTATCATGCCATGGCCAAAGCTTGGGCTCTCACCAATAAATGAATACAATATGGAGGGCATGTTCTTAATGTCATTCCCAACTTTGTTTCCGGCAGGAAAAGTAATGTGGCAACAACCCCGCATAAAATAACTTCCAATGCATGAATACACTCTTCATTTGATGCGCTACCATGATGAGCACTTTGGTTCCCACCCAAGATTTTGCTACTTCCTTCTAAACCTCATAATGCAGCATAGGAGTCAATCCACAGTAGCAGTTTTCATGAAATAGAACATCAAATTTGGAATCCCTCCAACAATTGGAGATTTGTGAAGACAAATACTAGAATTCCCCAAAGAAAACCTCCCGGATAGTTTAGTGCACTTTGGATCGAGCCTTCGAGGGACACGTTCATTCTAGGAAAAAAACAGAAGTGAGCTTTCAAATATGTTGGAACAATTGGGGACACCAACCTTATACTTCACTCTAACTGTTGCAGACACTAAATTGCCACATCTCCACAATATTATTTCTAGTGAATGCCCTACCGATCCTACTACACCATTCAGCAAAAAAACCCTTCTATCTCCACTAAGATTGATAATTCAAGGAACAACTGGCACTGGAAAATCATTTTTTATAAATAAAATTTAGAATTCTTTCAAAGAAACATCAACCTCATCTCTCCTTCTTCTCACCCCTACCAGTGTTTCAGAATTCAACATCTTCGTATCCACAATCCATAAATCCCTATGCGTTCCAATCAAAAAATTGAAACCCCTTGAAGGTCATGCATTATCACCTTTTCAAGATTCATTGAAACATATAGAATATTTTCTTATTGATGAAATGAGTTTCATCGGCCCAAAGTTGCTAAGAAAAATTGATAGCATGATACGCATAGCTTTCCCACACTCAAAGACGTCTAAATTTGGGAACATATTAGTCATCCTCATTGGCAACCTTGGCCAATTACCATGGGTTTTGAGCAGTCCTCTTTATGTAATTAATTACTATGGACTTAGCCTTTGGAAGGGATTTCAATCTTCCATTACATTACAAACAATATTTCGGCAATAAGGAACAACCAATGCACAAGTTTCATCCTATAATTTATTTCTCCACATGTGAGATTTAACTCCTCTTATTGAGGACTGGGAACTCCTAATGTCTCACACAGACACACACCTAACTTAGCAAGAGCTCAACATTTTAGGGATGTACCACATTTGTTTGTAAAAAATGATCTCATGGACTCCCACAACCTTCAAATGTTGAAAGCATTAAACGATCTGATTGCCCAATCCATTTTTGAAAGTAAGAGGTAAGCCTCAACAAGAGATCATGATGATGATTAGTTGGAACACAATGTTCTATTGTGCAAACAAAAAAATCATGTTTATTACAAATTTATGGGTTGACGCAGGCCTAGTGAATAGTGTTACAGGAACAATCACCGACATTGTCTACAACGCATCAATGCCACCACCATAGTTACCTTTATTTTTTGTAGTCAACTTTGATAGATACAACAACCCATGTTGGGATCCCTCCAACCCATTACATATTCTGATACCCCCTATTTCAAGAGGGAATCGAAGATAAATTCCGATTAAAATGGCTTGGGGATTAACTATCCACAAGTCCCATGGACTTACTTTGCATAAAGCAACTGTCGACATTGGAACCACTGAAAGGTAGGATTTGACATTCACAACTTTCTCCAAAGTTCCCTCACTTGCAAATATGCACATTTCCCCTCCTTTTCCATTCGAAAGGTACTCGAAAATTGCACATGTATCAACACTTGGAGAAAGAAGAAATGAGGATTCAATACTACTATCCCTCAACCCTTCATAAATACTACCACCTACTTTGATAACACCTCCACTACTACTTTACTTAATAGTTCTTGTATCCTAAGTGGCATTTTCATTCAAGGGGTATCAAATGTATTCATGTTTACCAGTGAAAGCACCCTAAACTTTACAAATAAAATAACAAAGCTAATCAAGGAAGGCTAAAATTATTTTCACCTAATAGCTAAGGATTTCAAGTTTAAAAATGTAACATTAATATAGAAGCTAAAATGAATGCTTAACTAGTATGAAAACAATGCAAAATCTAGCTAAACATGCCTACTAATATGCTTGAATTACCTAACATGGGCCTAAATAGACCTAAGAGGGAAATCAAATGATTATGGTTGCTACTCCAAACAATGGTGAAATGACCTCTCCAAATGACTTGTTAGTCATTTTAGATATTCATCTACTAACCTTGATGAAGGCTTTAGGCAAGGATTGAGCTTGGCTATAAATCATATGTATTATATGAGATGCAAATCAAAGCATGGTGTAAAGTATTAAGGTACGAGGTGAACTCTTTTTTATATTTTTCCTTTTGCGAAAAACTTGTATTTTGGTGCATGTGGGACTAAAAGCCCCAAATTAGATTAAAATTACTAATCATGATTAGGCCTTGCTAATCACAATTAGTGAATTACCAAGTGATTAAGATGTGAGAAGCCTTAATCAACTATTGAGTTTTGGAGCTCAATTACTTTGGATTAACATGCAATATGAAACTTCCTGGAAAACATAGTAACCAACATTGGTTATGGAGGGATCGACATCAGTCACCTATGACCGGCATCGGTCAGGCAAGGAGGAACCGGCATCAGTTAGGGCTAACCGGCATCGGTTACCTGTGTGTGGGTGTTTTAATTAACTCACGGGAATTAGATCTATTTTTAGTATCAAAGCAGATCTATTGATTGTAATTGCATGGCTAAGTGCCCTAAGTTTGTATACTCCTATATAAACATGAAAGAGAGGGTTTAGAAGTAAGAATTAAAGAATAACTTGCAAAAGTTGATGATTATTGTGAGAATAATTGTGAGAGAGAATTCTTGGAGAGGAAGTAAAAGCTTGAGAGAAAGAAAGTATTGTACATCTAAGAGGTGTGGAAGATTGTAAATATTCATTGTATATCTTGTGAAAGCTTTGGATAATAGATTGGCTTGTTTCTTGGTGGACGTAGCCCACATTGGGTGAACCATGTTAAATCTGGTGTTGATTTATATCTCTTGTTTTGTATATTTCTTCTGGTAGAATATCCACTTTTATTTGCATGTATGCTTAGATATATATTATCTCTACAACCAGTGTGTTAACCCTAAAAACTAGTATCAAAACTTTGTTTGATGGTTTTGTGTGTTGACATATTTACTCACAGAGGGTTTTATGATTGAGTGGGAGCTATAACACTGGCATAAGAAAAAAAATACAAGGTAGATAATTTTTACAGCCAAAATTATCTATTATGGAAGATGTAGATTGAGGATTATTTGTATCAAATATATTTGTATTACTGTTGGATGAGAAGTTTAGACCTACGAAGATGACTGATGAAGAATGGAAGATTCTTGACATAAAGGCTTTGGGATCTATAAGATTGAGTCTGACATCATCCATGGCTTCTAATATTATAGTTTTGACTTCTACGGTAGGGTTAATGAAATCTCTTGCTAATTTATATGAAAAACCTAGTGCTTCAAATAAATTTTATTTGATGAAGAAACTATTTAGTTCTAAGATGCATGAAGGTGGATCTACATCTAGTCTTTTGAATGATTTCAGATCTATTGTAAATCAGTTAAAATTGGTTGATATACCATTTGATGATGAAGTGAAAGAACTTTTATTCTCATGTTCTTTGCCTAATAGTTGGGATAACTTGGTAATGGCTGTTAGTAATACATCATCTACTAATAATATTTTGAAGTTTGATGATATGATTAGTATAATCTTGAATGAAGAAATTTTCATGAAGAGTACAGAGGAATCATCATCTAGGAATTTTTTGAATGTAGAAAGCAGGGGAAAGCAGAAGGAGAGATCCAAGAGTAAGAGTAATGGGAAATCAAAGTCAAGGGATAGCAGATCTAAATCCAAAGGTAAGGGAATTACTTTTTGGAAATGTGGAAAGAAAGGAAATGCAAAGAAATATTGTTGGTCAAAGGATAAAGAGAACTTACAACCAAAAAAAGGTAAATAAGCAAATATTGTTGTAGAAGAGGTAATGCAAGATGCTCTTATTCTTTTTTAGATAATAGAATTGAATCATGTGTTTTAGATTCAAGATCTTCTTTCCATGCAACCCCTAATAAGGGTTATTTCAAAAATTATGTCCAGGGAAATTTTGGGCATATTTATTTGGGTGATGATGAACCTTACAGTATTACTGGTAAAGGGGAAGTTCATATAAAATTGTAAAATGGAAATACATGGGTATTGAAAGATGTGAGGCATGTGTCAAGCCTCAAGAGGAATCTTATTTCTATAAGGCAACTAGGTGAAGTTGGTTACATGGTTACATTCATAGCAGACTCTTAGAAAGTCACCAAGGGTGCTTTTATTGTGGCAAGAGGTAAGAAGGTAGGAACATTATATTTATCTACCTGTGTTATTGATTCCTTTTCTAAATTATCTAATCCAGATTCAGACGCATGTATATAGCATAATTGGTTGGGTCATATGAGTCAAAAAGGAATGTGGATTTTAAAGGCTAAAGATAAGTTATCAGATTTGAAAGATTTAGATCTTGATTTCTGTGAGCATTGTGTCTTTGGAAAGTAAAAGAGAGTGATATTTCTCAAAGTTGGGGCAACTAAGAAGGAACATAAATTGGAGCTTGTACATTCATATGTGTGGAGACCAGCTCAGGTAGCTTCTCATGAAGGATCCCAGTATTATGTTACTTTCATTGATGATGCTATAATAAAGGTATATGTTTATTGTATTAAACATAAATCTGATTTTTTTGAGACTTTTAAAATATGGAAAGCCATTGTTGAGAATGAATCAAATTCAAATTTAAAGTGCCTTACATCTGACAATGGTGGTGAATATTTTAGCAAGGCTTTCAATGATTATTGTTTAGTGAATGACATATGTAGAGAAAGGACGGTTCCAAGAACACCACAAGAGAATGTTGTTACAGAGATAATGAACAGGACAATCATGGAATGTGCTACAAGTATGAGGATACATTCTGGATTTCCTTTGTAGTTTTGGGTAGAAGCAGTTGATACATCAGTTTATTTGACTAACCATGGACCTTCAAGCTCACTAGATGGAGGAATACCAGAGGAATATTGGACCGAAAAAGAGGTAGATCTTTAGTTTCTCAAAGTTTTTGGTTTAGAAGCTTTTGTGCATATTGATAAGGAAAATAGGAAAAAGTTGGATGCAAAATCCAAGAGATGTACTTTCATTGGTTATGGATCTGGTGATTTTGGATTCCGTTTTTGGGATTTAGAGAATTCTAAAATTATTAGGAGTCGTGACATGAATGGAATGAAAAGAGAATGTACATGGATCAAATTTTTGTACCCAAGGATGAACCAGTTGGGAAGTTTGTGAATATAAATGAACTCTTGGATTTAAAAGTAATACCGATAGGGTTACATGGTAACCGGTTTCGGTTGACCCCTGACCGACATCAGTCAACAAAACTAATATCAGTTATAGAAGATCCAAACTAGCATTGGTTAGTAGAACCGATGTCGGTTATAGGTGACTGACATCGGTCACTGACAGATTTGGATATGAATGTTTAGGAGGTCCAGAATGAGCCTCTGGTACCCCAAACTCTTGTGAGAAGGTCACAAAGGGTATGTAAACCTCCAGAAAAATTTACATCTTCTCTATTTTATTTATTAGTGACTGCTAATGGTGAACCAAAAAGTTTTGAAGAAGCAATGTAGGATAAGACTCACATCGAGCAGGAGCATGACATGCAAGAGGAGATGGAATCCTTGGAATAGAACCAGACTTGGGATTTGGTTAAGTTGCCAACATGTAAGAGGAAATTTCAGAACAAGTGGGTTTACAAGGATCAAGGAAGAAGAAGGTGGATTAGAAAAAGGTACAAGGAAAGGCTTGTAGTAAAGGGATTTGCATAGAAAGTAGGTATTGAACTTTGGTGAAATATTTTCTCCTATTGTAAAGATGAACTTCTATTTGTACTGTATAGAGTTTAGTTACAATACATGATTTTCATTTAGAGAAACTAGATGTGAAGATGGATTTCCTTCATAGTGATTAGGATGAAGAGATTTATATGTAGCATCCGGTTGGGTATGAAGTCAAGGGTAAGGGGAAATTAGTGTGCAGGTTAAAAAAGAGCCTATATGGGCTCAAACAAGCTCCAAGGAAATGGTACATGAGTTTTGATAGTTTTTTGCATGAGCATGGTTAATTGAGATGTGAACCTGAACATTGTGTTTATTTCAAGAAGCTTGAAAATGGGAGCTATAATATTTTGTATGTGGATGATATGCTTATTGTAGGAGCTAGTATGTAGGACATTGGTGAGCTTAAGGCAAAGCTAGCTCACACATTTGCTATGAAGGATTTAGGAGTTGCAAAAAGAATCCTTGACATACAAATACACAGAGACAAGAAGAACAAGAAATTATATTTATCTCAGGAGGATTATATCTACAGGGTGTTAGAAAGGTTCAAGATGTAGAATGCAAAACCTGTTAGTACACCTATGGCTAGACACTTAAAATTGAGTAAATATCAGTGTCATTCATCACATAAGGAGGTCAAATACATAACACGAGTGTCATATGCTTCAGCAGTTGGGAGTCTCATGTATGTTATGGTTTGTAAGAGACCAGACATTACACAGGTAGTGGCAATTATGAGTAGATATATGGCCAATCCCATTAAAAAGCATTGGAAAATAGTCCAATGGATACTCAGGTATTTTAGAGGGGCATCTAGCATGCAGTTATGCTATAGAGGTTCATATATTTCATTATGTGGCTATGTTGATTCAGATATGGCTGGAGATCTAGATGGTGAGAACTACTAGATTTATTTTCACACTAGGTGGGATGACAGTTAACTGGATTTCAAGATTAGAAGGTTGTGGCTTTTTCTACTACAGAGGTAGAGTATGTTGTAGCTACATAGATGCTAGTAAGGAGATGATATGGATGAGTAGGTTCATGAAAGAGTTGGGCTGGAGAAAGATGATTGCAAATTATCCAGTGACAGTCAAAGTGTAATTCATTTGGCAAAGAACTCGGTGTTTCATTCAAGAATGAAACGCTTTCAATTGAGGTATCACTTCATACGGAAAGTATTGAAGGATGGGTAGTTGAATCTGGAAAAGATTCATACGAGTGAGAACCTTGTGGATATGCTAAAAAATCCATTAGCAAAGGAGAAGTTGGAGTTGTACTCTACTTCTATTGGTCTTAAAATTTGAGACTTGAAGAGGAAGAAACAAAGCTAAGGAAGGATCCAAGAATGACTGTTGTAAGGATGGTTAGTAATTAATATCCAAGTGGGAGATTGTTGAGTTGTGGAGCTCATTACTTTGGATTGATTGCAAATTGTTCCTGAAAGTTGAAGGATGCCAGTCGATTGGAAAATAGAGTGTAATTCATTTGGCAAAGAAGTTGTTAATGCCATATTGTCGTTGTTGTCATTCAAGAATGAAAAATATTGAATCTAACTGACGACATAAGAGGAAACAAAGATAAAAAGTGGACTGTTGGGGAAAAAGTTGGTTCTTTGTCTCCTTGTTACCTCAAAAGGGGTAAAAGTCAAAATTGCCCGCAACTCTACCCAAGTAAAAAGAACATCTAGGCCCGAGTCAAAGCCAAAGCAGGGAATTGGAAAGAAAAAGATAAATTGTGGACCCATAGGCCTGAATTTTGTTCCAAATCATAGCAAAAGGGGACCCATTTTTCAAGATGTTTTACCGCCCTCCTGTGATCCGATACAAACTTGCAAGGGGATATCTTTGACTTAGGGCTCAAAATATTCAAATTTGATGCCGTTGGAAAGAGCCTCACCCATGCCATGGAGGTCTGAAACTTTAATTTTGAGGAGTTAGGTGAAGAAAAATGGAGGAAACATCTTCAGTGATTTCAATACAGGATCCATCTGTACCTCAACACCCAGATTAGATTTGATATGTTCTGTCATTTCCTCTTCCTTCAAGGTGACGAACCAAGGATTGATGCAGTAAATACATATTTGGGGGAGAGATTTCATTAGAGGTATTAAGAGGCGGTGGTTGAGCTTCAACATAATTTTCCCCGCTTCTCTCTCTTTTCTTCTTTTAAATCTATCGAATACAGGGGCAGGATTCGTTGTAAAAAGACATTCTTTGTTTTGAGGCTCTCTCCTCCTTATTAGCAAAGGGAGACTTCCATCTAAAATTGCATAATGTTTCTATACTTTGTAATGGACTGTATCAATCTACAGAGCAATAAAATACATCTGTGATCAATTTTAGATCATTTCTTATCTCTTTTGCTTTCATCTAGTATCCCTTTACATATATGGCTATATGTGCTTGTTTATTGTATGCATTTTGTTGGTTTTTTCCTATTAACAAAACAAGTGTTCATCATTCCTTCGGTGCATCACCTCATAGTTTACTTTGGATTTCTTACCCCTTTCTTATCCCTGTCTCCTTGTAAATTTTTAGATTAGGAAGAACATAAAGCCTTTGCAAGCTCCTTGTATGGAAAACATAGGAATAAAGAACCAGCCTTAACCTAGAGAGCTTTTCCATTTTGTAAGGTCCCACACCTTGGGGAAAGTTCAATGTTATGAAATCACACCAAATGAGTCTGCCTTAGAAAAGTAGATCTTTTAGACTCATTTAGGGGTGTGTGATTCTGCATAGTTTTGGCACCCCCCAATAAGTCTCCATATTATTACAATAGGAATTGATGTACACTTGTTGTGATTTTGGCTTTTAAGAAGCCTTAAAATTGTACCCTCCAAAAGAAACAAATACTGGAGTATCCCAAGCTTGGGAGATTCATGAGAAAAACTCGGTCTAGAGCAAGGAAAGAAGGTATATTTGAATACTTGCATCTATCCCAGGCAGAGAAAGGAGAGGAAGAAGAATTCAGAGGTCTCCATCTCCACCAAAGAACCTTGTCAACACCTCCACCTGTAAGGCCTTTCTTTCAGTCTACAAGGATTCTTAGGCCAATCAGAATGACACAACCAAATCCATATGTCAGCTTCACTGGTAGTAGTCCACTGCCTTGAATTCACAAAACCCAATTCTGATTGCAGCATTAAAGAGCATCCCTATTTCACTGGGGAAAATCAAAAGGGGTGACCATGTCCAAGATATTGAAAATGTCTATACAATCATGAGATCCATGAGATGGATACGCAGTCAAGCTGCCCACCTCTTCATTCAAAGGGAAAGCTTCGTGGTTCAGGAGTCTTGACAACAAGCTCTATCCAGAACTGGAAAGCTGTGCACTGGCTCTTCACGATCAGTTTGGGGAAAAAGGTGATAACTTGTCTTTTTTGGAGCAACTAACAACAATCAAGAGAGCCCCGAATGAGTAGCTGATAGACTTCAACCTCAGATTCTAGCAGACCTGGGATAGGATTCCAATAATAGTAAAAATAATGAAGGTGCCTTCTTATACTTTCTTAGGGCTTTAAATTCTGATATTTCTCTGATGATTCAGTCAATGGGGGGGAACTACATTACCTGCATCCTATAACCTCTCCATCTGAGAACCATTTGAATCAAGTTGGAAAAATCACTTCTAGGCCATCCATGCCAACCCAGTTAGGAAGCCCTAGCCAAGCACCTACATTAGCTCCTATACCCACCCCCCAAGTCAAAGCTCAGCTGAAGCTTCCACTTCATCATCATAGGAAAGGGAAAAAGATAAATTTTGGACCCATAGGACTAATTTTTGTTCCAATCTAGCTACCACGTGTCCCATAACATCAAAAGGGTACCCATTTTTCAAGTTGTTTTCCTGCCCTCCTGTATGGACCCGATAAAAAATTATAAGGGGGCATATCTTTTGAATCAAGGCTCAAAATATTGCAAATATGATGCCATTGGATAGATCTCAGCCTCACCCATGCCGTGGAGGGCTGAAACTTAATATTATTTTGAGGAGGTTAGGTGAAGAAAAATCACCCCCCTAACCAGCAAGAGAGAGTGCTTGCTAATGTGGTTCAACCATGGAGAAACCATGGATAACAACAAGTTAAGAACTTGAGACCTCCTCCCTTCTATGTCTCATTGATTATTGGAGACAAATTAGTGCACAATTGTATGATCAATTCTAGGGCTAGAAGTTTTGTGATGCCCAAACAAATAGCTGATCAGTTGGGTCTCCAATATGAGGTCATCTCTAGAGGAGTAGTCCAGTTAGATGGGATAGCAGTGACTACTATAGGAATCATCAAGGATCTGAGTCTCACTCTACACGCTTGCCCTAATCTGATTGTTTTGCAAAACGTTTCAATCATAGACTTGCCACCACATTTTTCTTTGTGTTTGTCCAGAGACTTCACTGCCAAAATTGGAGGCTTCCTGTCTACTGATTGGTCACATATGTTATTTAGGACAAGATATGGAGCGAAGGCCATAGTCAAATATAAACCTATTGTTGATTATCATATTGAATCCTATGTGCCTAGCCCAATCAATGCCAACTGCTCATATTTTGATCAAGAATACCTAAACACTAATGAAACTGATACAAAGGTGGGATATATCCCATACTTGACCCTAGATGAGTGGGCCGACAAAATACATGCTTTTGACCCCTATAAGGAGATGGAGAAATATGAACTGGGTGTCTACTGTCTACATGAAGAGAATCATCCTCTTCCAGACCTAATCAAGCTAGAATACAAGGATGAAAATGAGGTATGGAAATTGTTCTTTGATGGCTCAAGGAGTAGACAAGGAGTTGGAGGAGGAACCATGATTGTGTCCCCCAGAGGTATGATATATTATTCAGCCTTTAGATTCTAGTTTTCTTTCTCAAATAAAAATTCTGAATATGAGGCTTTAGTCCAAGGTCTACATTAGGCAAGGAAGCTGGGAATCAAGAATTTGCAAGTATTCGGTGACAGTGAACTAGTTACCAATCAAGTCAGAGGACTAAATGTTGTCAAAAATGACATGCTCAAGAACTAAAAGAGTAGGTTATGGGATCTCATGGAGGATTTTGAGGCCTTCAGTATTGTGTCCATACCTAGGAAGGAGAATGAAGTTGTTGATAGACTTGCAGCAGTCGAGGCAATGTTTGATGTGGTTAACAACATCAAAAGAGATAGAGAACAACCACATATCCATGTGGTTATGAGGCCAGAAGTGCCAGATAATAATACATGCCAGAAGGTGTTTGAGAATGATCAATAGATCATTAACTTTTTACAAGAAGAAGATGAATTCTCAACTAGAAACCAGAACATACTAGAACAACAGTATGGGAATCAAATAATACAGCTACATAAAAACAAGCCTCGCAAAGGCTTAGTGACACTGGAATCCATTTTCAATCCTAATGATCATTTCATAAAAGATAAGGCTAATATGCAGATCAAAGGAGAAGATTCAGAGTCAATCCCAGTTGGAGAAGACACAACACTTCAAATTGGAAAGGTGGCCACCGAGTAAGAAAGGTATGAATTCATACAACTTTTCCAAGAATTTCCTAATGTTTTTGCTTAGATTCATGAAGACCTAAGAGGTTTCAATCGAAAACTAGCACAACACACAATCGAACTGGATCCAGCTGCTCAGTCCATCAGGCAAACACAGAGACCAATCAGCCCACATATAGAGCCTCTGATGAAGGACCTGAACAAGTTAATAGAGGAAAGCATCATATTTCCAATCAAACACTCAATATGGGTTGCAAATATGGTCCCAGTCTAGAAGAAAAATGGAGAAATCAGGCTGTGTGTTGACTTCAAGGATTTGAACAGAGCCTCCCTCAAAGACCACTACTCACTCCCTTCAATGGAGCAGATCTTGCAAGTAGTTTCAGGGTCAGAAATTTTCTCCCTCCTAGATCGCTACTCAAGGTATAACCATATCATGGTGAAAGAAGATGATCAATTCAAAACATATTTCACCACCAAATGGGGCACCTACGCCTACAAGAAAATGCCATTTGGATTATCTAATGCTGGAGCCACTTTTCAAAGGGCCATGGATATGGCATTCAAGGGGCTGATCAACAAAATAGTGTTGATCTATCTCAAAGACATTATAGTGTTTTTAAAGAATGCAGTAGACCACCTTTTGCATCTAAGTCAGGTGTTCCAATGATGCAAGAGTTTTGAGGTATCTTTGAACCCCAAAAAATGCATATTCTTGGCCCATGAGGGCAGGGGTTTAGGCCATATTGTGTCTAAGGAGGGTCTAGCAATTGACCCAAAGAGAGTTGAAGCAATAAAGGCACTTCCATTTCTAAGTCACGAGAAAGCTCTTCAAAGGTTCTTGGGAAAAATCAATTTTGTCTGCAAGTTTGTTCCAAACTTTGCTACCCTTGTTAAGCCAATAACATTGATATTGAAGAAGATCTTAACATTCAGGTGGACATCTGAAGGAAAAGCAAGTTTTTAGGTTATCAAAGAAGCCATATCACAAGCCCCAACTCTTGTGAACCTAGATTTTTCCAAAGACTTCATATTGTATGCCTTTGGTAGCAGCGACACAATTTCTGCAATCTTGGTGCAGCAGAACAAAGAAAGTATAGAACAACCAATTGCTTTCTTCAGCTAGAGTCTGGAAGATTATGAGGTGAGGTACTCCTTCATTGAGAATTAGGCACTGGCAGTAATCAAAGGATTGAATAATTTTAAGCATTTGGTTTCAAACAACAAAATCCAACTATTGGTCTCCCATGTGGGAGTTAAAAAATTCCTTCTCAGTTTGGACCTGAATGAAAATCATGCAGGATGGATCACTCGTGTCATGGAATATGACATTGAGATCAAGGTCACCAAGTTGGTCCGTGGGAAGGGGTTGTGTGAACAACTAGCCTCATGTCAGCAAGATGAAACAAACAGTGAAAAGGAGGTTGTTCTTGTTCTACAAGAAGATCAAGAAGAAGGGAGAGATGATGTACCTGCTCCTTGTTGGACCCAAGATATGGTGCACTTCCTTTGAATAGGAATGTGTCCTCATGGGATGAGTAAAGAAAAAAGAAGGCATTTCAGGCTACAATTCATCCCATATGTTCTTATCAATGGTGTCTTTTTCAAAAGAGACATCAATGGCATTCTGCTAAGATGCATTGAGAAAGATAAGGTGGAGAGAGTGCTACAAGAATTCCATGTTGAAGTAGCTGGAGGCCATTTTTCTCCAAGAGTGACAACAGTAAAAATCATGAAAACAGGATATTATTGGCCCAGAGTGTTTAGTGAATGCTACACATGGATCAAAAGTTGCAAGAATTGTGCATTCTTCAAAGGAAAGGAAAGGCTAACAGCACGTTCCATTACACCCAATCTCAGTCGACCAACCTTTCATACAATGGGGATTGGAATTCATTGTAGTCATCAATCCAAACTCAAGCCAAGGTCATAAATGGATCCTAACAGTGACAAATTATTTTACCAAATGGACCAAGGCAGTGGCACTCAAGGAAGTAAATGAGTCTAGTATCCTGGATTTCTATGAAGGGATAGTGACCATATTTGGAGTGTCAGCCACCATCATATCAGACAATGCATTAGCATTCATAGGTTCCAAAATCACAGGATGGGATGTTAAGAATGAGACTTATTTGAGTACTTCATCAAACTATTACCCTCAAGGTAATGGCCAAGATGAGTCCACAAACAAAAACCTGCTAAAGATCATTAGAAGAAATCTCAATGAGAATCAAAGGACCTACACACAAATCTCAAAATGGCCTTATGGGATGATAGAATAATGCCCAAGAGATCTACAGGTAGCTCTCCATTCAAACTCGTTTATGGGAAAGAGGAAGTGTTGCCTATATCACTTGAGTTACCAGCATTGGAGCTTGTGAAGCAACTAGAGATGTCTAAATTTGGACCAATGAAGGCCAAGTATGCAGAAGCTGATAGAATTAGAAGAAACCATAGATCATGTTATCCAAGTAATAGAGAAGAAACGGGCTTCAATCAAGAAATAATTTGACAAGAAGACAAAAAGCAAGGACCTTCTAGGAAGGACACTTGGTTTTGACATGGGATGTAGATCGAGCAAAACTAGGAAGGGATTCCAAATTTGACGCCACCTGGAGTGGCCCCTATATGATCACAAAATGCAAAAGTAGCAAAGCTTTCCAAATTTCTACATTGGAGGGTGAAGAGTTACATATTCTAGTAAATGGGATTTATCTTAAGCACTGCTACTAAAAGGGGAGTTCTCACCCTGTACATATTAGTTTAAGTTTTTTCTTTCCTCTAAGTGCTTATGCACATTGTCTTGTTGTAGAGTAGATTGTATTTTCTCCTAAGTTCTTTGCACGCTCTGCATGTTCCATTTGGAGCAAGTATAATTTCAATTGTGTATATAGTGTGGTGCTGTTTTGTGACTCTTATGTAGTCCATTCAGAAAGACAAATGAAATCCCGGGTTAAGACAATTTTCTACTCTCAGAAACCTTCATTTCAAGATTTCTTATGAAAATTGAGAGTGCAAGAAGTCAGGCTCATGAATCAGAGGTAGAAGCAATACCAGATCGTCTTTCTCAACTCCATGCCCAATGGATAGAACGAGGCAATTGGTCTTTTCATCTAACAGGTAGATACCCCTGTGATTCTCCAAATTTTTATCCATATTTCAGCCCCCGGGAAAAATATTGGATCAACCATGATCCCACATAGGAGGAAATAGAGTCAAAAGGTAGACATAAAAGGCCTTCAAAATTGGCTAAGTATAAAGGTGTAAGCGGAGAATGTCAAGTGTCATTATGGCACTGATTCAAGGGGTAAATAAAGAAAAGGTTTCTGAACGAGCACCAAACTGCCGTGTGTCCCAGGGGGAAAGCAGACCGTAAGTAAAAAAATTTAGTTCTTTTCCACTTGTTATCAGAAGGGGTAAATATTGCAAAATGGCCCGCAACTCTACCCAAGGAAAAAGTCAGCATTCGGGCCCAAGTCAAAGCCAAACGGGGAATCAGAGGAAAGGGAAAAAGATAAATTGCAGACCCGTAGGCCTGATTTTTTTTCCAATCTATCTGTCACGTGTCCCATATCGAAAGGGACCTATTTACAAGTTGTTTTCGTGCCCTCCTGTATAGACCCGATACAAACTTCAAAGGGGGCATATCTTTCGACTCAAGGCTCAAAATATTACAAATTTGATGCCATTTGATAGATCTTGGCCTCACCCATGCCATGGAGGTCTGAAACTTTAATTTTGAGGAGGTTAGGTGAAGAAAAATAGAGGAAACGTCTTTGGGCTTTCAATGCAGAATCTTCTTGCCTCAACAACCAAATTAGATCTGATCTATTTCGTCATTTCCTCTTCCTTTAATGCGCTGAACCAAGGATTGATGTAGTAAAGATGGAATTGGGGAGAGATTTGATCAGAGGCATTAATAGTAGTGGTTGAGCTTCAACCTGCTTTTCCCGCTTCTCTCTCTCCTTCTTATTTCAGGTTGAGTCTATAAATACAAGGACATGATTCATTGTAAAGGGTTGGACATTTTTTTTTTTCAGGATCCCTTCTCCTCTTATAAAAGGGATTTGTGGGGTTGAAGCCTTCCATAAAAAATTGCATTACGTTTCTACCTCTTGGTTACTTTGTAATGGACTGTATCAATCTACAAAGCAATAAAACACGTCTGTGATCAATTTTAGATCCTCTCTTGTCTCTTTTGCTTTCATCTGGTCTCCCATTATATATCTAGCTATCTGTGCTTGTTTATTGTATGCATTTTATTAGTTTGTGTCTATTAGCAAAATAAGTGTTCATCATTCCTTTGGTGCATCACCTCGTAGTTTAGCTTTGTTTTAATTTTTGTATTCCTTTTATCCTTGTCTCCTTGGTAAATTTTAGATTAGGATTAAGAACATACATGTTGTCAAAATTTCACCCCCCAGGGTAAAATTTCGATAACATGCATCAAAGGTTGCAGAAGGGCAAATAGGTCAATCCAGAAAAAATCATGAAAATCGGCTAAGTCCTAGTCCTAAGTGTTGCTCGGGACAAGCGGGACAAAAATGCCCGAACCGGCCGGTTCGGCAGAAATGAGCACAAGCAGTCCAAAAGAAAATGGGACAAGCGGGACAAAAATGCGTGAAATGTCCGAACCAGCCGAAATGAGCACAAGGAGCCCAAAAGTAATTGGGACGCGCGGGACAAAAGGACCCTAACTGGCCAAACCGGCTGAAAGGAGTCAAAGCAATCCAAAAGAAAGTGGAACAAGTGGGCCAGAAATACCTGAACCGGCCGAAATTGTCCCAAGAGGTCCAAAATCAAAAGGGACATCCGGGACGGATGGACGCGAAGTACGCGGAAGACCCGGCAGGCCCGAGAACCATTGAGAAATTGCCACGTGTCCTCATAGGAGTAAAGGTCAGAAAAGTCAAAGGGCGAATTTTCGAGCACCGAGCCGAACAAATAGGATTGTGCCACGTGTCCCATTTAAGAACCCACGAGGAAAATTCAAAGGAAAGCCCGCCAAAAAGTAGAGGAGAGAGAATTATTCAGCGAATCAGAGCGTGCCACGTGTCATCCAAGTGGCAGAGCGTGGGAAGAAATTCAAAAATCTGTTTTCGCCTGTTCCGTGTCCTAAATCTTCAGATTGACATATCTTTCGATCCAGAGCTCGGATTTACACGTTCTTGATATCAACGGAAAGCTTGTGAGATTCTCTACACGTTTCCAGGGTCAATCTTGCATTTTGGTTCAGTTTGAAGAAATAAAATCAGAAGACGCCTCTGGCACGAAATAATAAGCAGAAGTGATGCTCAACTAACAACTTTAATGCAGCAGACAACCCGCCGCTTCTGTTAGGTAAACCGCCGCTTTGCCACAACCCGCCACTTCTGCCATGATGGAAAAATTAAATGCAACCTAGAGGTGGTTGGGGTAGTTTGAATTCCTCTCTCTTTTCTCTCCCATTCTTCCTATATATTGTAAGGAGGGGTTTCTTTCTGTGTTGGGACATTTTCTGCTTTGCACCCTCCCTTCTCTCCTGTTCATAAGAAGATTTGTGGAGTTTTCAAACCTCCCATATAGACTGTAACACCGTTTTTTGCCTTCTGGCCATTGCAATGTATTGAATCGATCCTTGAGCAATATATATGTGTCTGTGGTTGCTTCTAAACCCTCTTACATATTTATTACTGTCATTCTTGATCTTTCATTGCATTTTTGTTATCTGTGCATGGTGTTGTGTTATATCTACATGGTCTGTGTTTAATGTGGCAAAGCATATGTTCTTCATTCCTCGGTGCATCACCTCTATTAGCTTAGATTTATTTTATGCATCTTCTTACCTTGTCTCCTTGGCAGATTAGATTAGATTTTGAGAAAACCTTCTGCATATTTTGTATGCACCTGAACAGAGGAATAGGAACCAGCCTTTCTCTGGAGATTCCTTTCTCACTCTTCAAGTCCCACACTTGGAGAAAGGATTCAATGTTATGCTATCACACTGGATATTAATATGATCAACCTGGAAAACTGATCAATATCCAGGGGTGCTGTGATTTTGCATCAACAGTTTTGGCACGCTGGGTGGGACAAGAGGTCTCATTTTTTATTGCAGCAAGGTTGATGTGCATCTGCTGCAATTTTCTTGCTTAAAAAGAGCTATTATTTGCATATCTTGTGACTCCAGAGGGAAGAATCAACTAAGTTTCAACAGTCAGGCCTAAAAGCTTATGAGAAGAATCACAAGGTCAAGAGCTGGAGAAGAGGAAGTACCGTTTGAATACCTGTAACTATCTCCAAGAAGAAGGCAAAGAGGAAGAAGGATTCAAAGGTCTCCATCTCCACCAAACAGAACTCTCTCAACTCCTCCACCTGACAGGCCTTTCTTTCAATATACAAGGGTTTTAAGACCACTCAGAATGGCGCAACCAGTAAACCCCTATGTCAACTTCACAGGCAGCAGCCCACTTGCTCTCAATGCACAAAATCCAATCCCAGTTGCAGCATTAAAGAACATTCCATATTTTACTGGAGAAAACCAGACCACTCCTGGTGATCATGTCAAGGACATTGCTAACATTTGTGCAATCCATGAGATTAATGAGATGCAAGTAGCTGTCAAATTGCTGGCGTCTTCATTCAAGGGAAAAGCATTGCAATGGTTTAGGAGCCTTGACGCTGCTTCTATCACGAACTGGAATCAGCTGTGTATTGCACTTCATAATCAATTTGGAGAGAAGGGAGATAACTTGTCTCTTTTGGAGCAGCTGACAACCATCAAGAGAGCTTCCAATGAGTAGCTAACTGACTTCAACTTCAGATTTCAAAGATCTTGGGATAGAATTCCAAGTAGCAGTCAGACCAACAGCAGAAGGTGCTTTTCTATACTACCTTAAAGCTTTAAATTCTGATATTTCTATGTTGATTCAATCCATGGGAGGTACAACTATCCCTGCTGCTTATAGTATTGCCATTAGAGCTGAAAATTGTCTGATTCAAGCTGGCAAGCTAGCTCCTAGGCCTCCAATGCCATTATATCCAAGTTTAGAGAGCCCAAGTACTAGCCAGACACCTGTCTTAGCTCCTTCTCCCACTCCTAGAAATCAGAGTTCAAATGAAGCTTCCACTTCATCTCCAAGTGCCCCAAATGAGCTTCAAGAAGTCATGAAGCAATTGCAAAATTTAGGTAATGAGCTGGTCACACTCAAGAGACAGCAAACTCAAGGTTTTAGACCTTCGTATCAGCCTCAAGCTCAACCTAATAGGCAGCCATATCAGCCTCAAAGGCCACCTAATCCAGCTGCAAATATGAATCAAACAAGGCCTCCTGTCAATAGACCATTCCAGCCCTATAATCCAAATGCCATATCTGCCTCTAAGGCATTAGTACCAGCACAAAACAATATTGCCCAGGAGTATGAATGGTGTTTTCCATGTAATGAACCCCATAATCAATCCATGTGCTATAATGGTGCTTTAACCCAAGCTTTAATGGTAACAAGTGCTGGTGTGGAGGGTGAAAGTAGTCAAGAAAACAGCCAACAACAAGAAACATTCCAACAGCAACCTGCCCCAAATGACACCACATTGGTAAATTGGCAGGCAGAGGATTTCTGTGGTATGAATCAGGTAGTCTCTCAAGGTGTTGCAGCCAACACAAGGTCAAAAAGGAGAAATTTGGGTGAGGAACAGCCGTTAGCCCCAGCCAATCCACAACCTTCCACAGCTCCACAAATGATTGGCAAGCAAAACCCAGTTTCAAATGCACGAGGGCAGCAAAGAACAGCCCCTTGGCCAAATCAAATGCCAGCTGTTACTGCCCATATTCAAGGAGCAAATGTGCAAATCAAGGGACAGCAGAGAGATCCTTCATCACCATTCAGTATCATTGATCAGATGAAGAAAACAAATGTCAATATATCTATGTGGGAATCCCTATCCACCCCAGGCCAAAGAGATCTGCTGCAAGATGCTATGAAGGACTGGCCAATTTCGAATCAGCAGGTTCAAAGGCAAGACAAAGTGCTTACAAATGCTGCCCAGCCTGAAGGAAATCATGGAGCACAACAAGGTAAAATGTTGAAGCCCCCTCCATTTTATGTTTCATTGATCATAGGAGACAAGTTGGTACATAATTGCATGATTGACTATGGGGCAAGTAGTTCAGTAATGCCTAAACAGATAGCTGATCAGCTAGGGCTCCAATATGAAATAACAACTAAGGGAGTAGTGCAATTAGATGGGACAGCAGTAGCCACAGTTGGAATTATAAAAAACTTGAGTCTTACCTTGCATGCATGTCCCAACGTGGTTGTTTTGCAAGACGTCTCAGTCATAGAACTTCCACCACTCTTTGCCCTATGCTTGTCAAGGGACTTTACTGCCAGGATTGGGGGATATTTTTCCGCTGATTAGTCACACATGCTGTTCAGAATGAGGTATGGAACTAAAGCTACAATTAGGTCAGAACCTATTGCAGACTTCCACATTGAACCCTATACTCCAAGTCATATTAATACCAATTGCTCAGCATTTGATCAAGAAGATCACCTCGGCACTGATGAAGCCGACACTAAGGTTGGAAGTATCCCGATTTGACTCTTGATGAATGGGCAAGCAAGGTGCATGCTTTTGATCCTTATCAAGAAGTAGAAGAATCTAAGCTGGGGGTCTATTGTATACACGAAGAAAGTCAACCTATTCCTAGCATCACCAAGCCAAACCACAAGGATGACAACGAGGTATGGCGACTGTTTTTTGATGGATCAAGGAGTAGACAAGGCGCAGGAGGAGGAGCCATGCTTATTTCACCGCAAGGAGTAAATTATTATTCAGCTTTTAGATTTCAATTTGCATGCTCCAATAACACTGCTGAATATGAAGCCTTGGTGCAGGGGATGCATTGGGCAATAAAAAGAAAAATAAATAACTTGCAAGTTTTTGGGGACAGTGAGCTGATTGTAAATCAGGTCAAGGGACAGCATGCTGCCAAAAATGATCTACTCAGATGCTACAAGAACAGGGTGTGGGACCTCATGGAGGATTTTGAAGGTTTCGGCATCAAGGCCATTCCCAGAAAAGAGAATCAAGCTGCTGACAGGCTTGCAGCAGTAGGGGCAACCTTTGACATCGTAGAAAACATTCAACAAGACAACGTACAGCCAAACATCCACGTGATTGTGAGGCCTTCAGTGCCGGATAACGATGTCAGTTGGCAGGTATTTGAGAATGATCAACAAATCATCCGCTTCTTGCAGGAAGAAGCTGAGTTCTCAGCTAAGAATCAGAGAAGTTGGAACAGCAATATGGTGACCAGGTGATACAGCTGAGAACTGACAAGTGCCCAAGGGACTTGTCACCTTGGAGTCCATTTTTAACCCCAATGATCAGTTTAGAAAGGAGAAAGCAAATATTCAGGTCAAGAGGGAAGATTCGGTATCCATCTTGGTAAAAGAGAACAAGCCATTGCAAATTGGAAAAATGACAACTGAGCAAGAGAGATATGAGTTCATACAGCTTTGTCAAGAATTCCCTGACGTGTTTGCTTGGAGCTATGAAGACTTGAAGGGCTTCAATCCTAACTTAGCTCAGCATACCATCGAGTTGGATCCAAATACTAAGCCTGTCAGGCAGAAACAGAGACCAGTCAATCCACACATGGAGCCTCTCATGAGGAAGGAGCTGGACAAGCTGATTGAGTCAGCAATTATATTCCCTATCAAGCACTCAAGCTGGGTTGCGAATTTGGTTCCGGTCAGAAAGAAAAGTGGAGAGATCAGGCTATGTGTTGACTTCCGAGACCTCAATAGGGCATCTCTCAAGGACCATTATCCACTCCCTTCCATGGAGAAAATATTGCAGGTCGTAGCTGGATCAGAAAGGTTTTCGCTACTTGATGGTTACTCAGGCTTCAATCAAATTATGGTGAAGGAGGAAGACCAATTCAAGACAGCCTTCACAACCAAATGGGGCACGTATGCTTACAAGAAGATGCCATTTGGACTGTCGAACGCCGGAGCAACATTCCAGCGAGCTATGGATATGGCATTCAAAGGCTTGATCAACAAGGCAGTACTGATATACTTAGATGACATTACTGTCTTCTCAAAAAATGCTGCAGACCATCTCTTTCACCTCAGGCAAGTGTTTCAGAGATGTAGAAAGTTTGGAGTGTCTTTAAATCCTAAGAAGTGCATCTTTCTTGCACATGAAGGGAAACTCCTTGGCCACATTGTCTCCAAGGAAGGATTAGCAATTGATCTAGAGAGGGTTGAAGCCATAAGGGCTCTACCATTACCAAGTCACAAGAAAGCCCTTCAGAGTTTCCTGGGAAGGATAAACTTTGTTCGAAGGTTTGTCGCAAACTTTGCAGCCCTTGTCAAGCCCATCACCAAAATGTTAAGGAAAATCATGGTTTTCAAATGGACGACAGAAGGCAAGGAGAGTTTTGAAGCAATCAAAGAAGCCATCTCCCAGGCACCTACCCTCATCAACCCTGACTTTTCTAAGGATTTCATCCTCTATGCGTTTGGAGGTGATGACACTATTTTTGCTATTCTGGTACAACAGAACAAATATAATGAGGAGCAGCTGATTGCTTTCTTCAGCCAGAGCCTAAATGACTGCGAATTAAGGTACTCTTTTATTGAAAAGCATGTGCTTGCAGTAATCAGAAGCTTGAAGAAATTCAAGCATTTGGTCTCAAATAACAAGGTCCAGTTACTAGTCTCACATGCTGGGGTTAAGGACTTCCTCCTCAACAAAGATTTGAATGAGAAAAGGGCAGGATGGATCACCCGTGTCATGGAGTATGACATTGAGATAAGGATCACCAAGCTGGTAAGAGGCAAAGGTTTGTGTGAGCAGCTCGCTTCCAACAACTAGACAGCCCAAAGATGAAGAAGACGTTGTCCTGCTATTACAAGAAGATCATAAACAGGAAAATGATGATGTGTTCACCCCCTGTTAGACTCAGAATATGATACATTTCCTACAAACAGGCATGTGCCCTCCAGAAATGAGCAAAGTGAAAAGAAGGTACTTCAGATTACAAGCAATTCCTTATGTGCTTGTTGATAATGTTTTGTTTAAAAGGGACATCAACGGTGTTCTATTGAGATGCATCGGGACAGGTCAGATCGAGAGGATCTTACAAGAGTTCCATGACGGGGAGGCAGGAGGCCATTTCACCCCACGAGTAACAACTCTCAAAATCATGAAAGCTGGTTACTATTGGCCTACTGTATTCAATGATTGCTACTCATGGGTTAAAAAATGCAAGAAATGTGCGTTCTTCACAGGGAAAGGAAGGTTAGCAGCACTTCCCCTTCGTCCAATTTTAGTAGATCATCCATTCATGCAATGGGGATTGGACTTCATTGGAGTCATCAATCCTAATTCGAGTCAAGGCCACAAGTGGATTCTTACAGCAACAGACTATTTCACCAAGTGGAAGACCGAGGCAAGTAGCGCTCAAAGAGGCAAGTGAGTCTAGCATACTAGGACTTTTATGAAGGGATAATAACCAGATTCGGTGTGCCGGCCACCATCATATCAGATAATGCATTAGCATTCATAGGTTCAAAAATTACAGGAATGGGCTGTCAAGAATGGAATCTACTTGAGCACCTCTTCAAATTATTACCCGCAGGGTAATGGACAGGCAGAGTCCACAAACAAGAATTTGCTAAAAAATCATCAGAAGGACTCTGAATGAAAATCAAAGAACATGGCATACAAGGCTAAAATCAGCGTTATGGGCTGACAGATAACACCAAAGAGGTCTACAGGGTAATTCTCCCTACAAGTTGGTCTATGGGAAGGAGGCAGTATTGCCTATATCATTAGAATTGCCAGCCTTGGAGCTCATGAAGCAGCTTGAGTTATCTGAATTCGAACCAATGGAGGCCAGGTATGCAGAATTGATGGAATTAGAAGAAATCAGAGAACATGTGGTTCGACGATGAAAAGGATCAAGCCGTAGTAAAAAGATGGTTTGATAAGAGAGCTAGGGCAAGGACCTTCCAGGAAGGGGAACCTAGTTCTGAAATGGGATGCAGATCGGGCAAAACCAGGAAGGCATTCAAAATTTGATGCCATTTGGAGTGGCCCATACATGGTCACAAAGTGCAAGAACAACAATGCTTTCCAATTGGCCTCATTGGATGGTGAAGAACTGCAGATTCCAGTAAATGGAATCTATCTCAAGCGTTGTTTCTAGAGGGAGGTTCACTACATCTGTAAATACTAGTTTAGATTTTCTTCCCTCCAAGTGCTTGTGCACATTGTTTTGCTGTAGATTAGTTTTGTTTTCCCTAAGTGCTTTGGCATAGGTTTTGCTGCTCTCAGGTTGTTTTCTATAGTTCAGAGTGTTGCTGAAGGGGAAGTTGCAGTATCAGGCTTGTTTCAGGATAATGCTTAACTCCATGCCCAATGGACCGCTAAAAGGCCACTGATCTTCTACCTAGCAGGCAGGTAACCCCGCTGAGTCGTCAAAATTTCACCCCCCAGGGTAAAATTTCAATAACATGCATCAAAGGTTGCAGAAGGGAAAATAGGTCAATCCAGAAAAAATCGTGAAAATCGGCTAAGTCCTAGTCCTAAGTGTTGCTCGGGACAAGCGGGACAAAAATGCCCGAACCGGCCGGTTCGGCAGAAATGAGCACAAGCAGTCCAAAAGAAAATGGGACAAGCGGGACAAAAATGCGCGAAATGTCCGAACCGGCCGAAATGAGCACAAGGAGCCCAAAAGTAATTGGGACGCGCGGGACAAAAGGACCCGAACCGGCCAAACCGGCTGAAAGGAGTCAAAGCAGTCCAAAAGAAAGTGGAACAAGCGGGCCAGAAATACCCGAACCGGCCGAAATTGTCCCAAGAGGTCCAAAATCAAAAGGGACATCCGGGACGGATGGACGCGAAGTACACGGAAGACCCGGCAGGCCCGAGATCCATTGAGAAATTGCCACGTGTCCTCATAGGAGTAAAGGTCAGAAAAGTCAAAGGGCAAATTTTCGAGCACCGAGCCGAACAAATAGGATTGTGCCACGTGTCCCATTTAAGAACCCACGAGGAAAATTCAAAGGAAAGCCCACCGAAAAGTAGAGGAGAGAGAATTATTCAGCGAATCAGAGCGTGCCACGTGTCATCCAAGTGGCAGAGCACGGGAAGAAATTCAAAAATCCGTTTTCGCCTGTTCCGTGTCCTAAATCTTCAGATTGACATATCTTTCGATCCAGAGCTCGGATTTACACGTTCTTGATATCAACGGAAAGCTTGTGAGATTCTCTACACATTTCCAGGGTCAATCTTGCATTTTGGTTCAGTTTGAAGAATAAAATCAGAAGACGCCTCTGGCACGAAATAATAAGCAGAAGTGATGCTCAACTACAACTTTAATGCAGCAGACAACCCGCCGCTTCTGTTAGGCAAAACCGCCGCTTTGCCACAACCCGCCACTTCTGCCATGATGGACGAATTAAATGCAACCTAGAGGTGGTTGGGCAGTTGTGAATTCCTCTCTCTTTTCTCTCCCATTCTTCCTAGATATTGTAAGGAGGGGTTTCTTTCTGTGTTGGGACATTTTCTGCTTTGCACCCTCCCTTCTCTCCCTGTTCATAAGAAGATTTGTGGAGTTTTCAAACCTCCCATATAGACTGTAACACCGTTTTTTGCCTTCTGGCCATTGCAATGTATTGAATCAATCCTTGAGCAATATATATGTGTCTGTGGTTGCTTCTAAACCCTCTTACATATTTATTACTGTCATTCTTGATCTTTCATTACATTTTTGCTATCTGTGCATGGGTGTTGTGTTATATCTACATGGTCTGTGTTTAATGTGGCAAAGCATATGTTCTTCATTCCTCGGTGCATCACCTCTATTAGCTTAGATTTATTTATGCATCTTCTTACCTTGTCTCCTTGGCAGATTAGATTAGATTTTGAGAAAACCCTCTGCATATTTTGTATGCACCTGAACAGAGGAATAGGAACCAGCCTTTCTCTGGAGATTCCTTTCTCACTCTTCAAGTCCCACACTTGGAGAAAGGATTCAATGTTATGTTATCACACTGGATATTAATATGATCAACCTGGAAAATTGATCAATATCCAGGGGTGATGTGATTTTGCATCAACAATACCCTCTGTAAGTTCTACGTATGCACCTAAATAGAGGAATAAGGAACCAGCCTTCAATCTGGAGAGCTTTTCCCATTTGCAAGGTCCACACCTTGGGGAAAGTTCAATGTTATGCAATCACACCAAATGAGTATGCCATAGAAAAGTAAGATCTTTTAGAGGTCATTTGGGGGTGCCTGTGATTCTGCACTGAACAACCACATTGGTCAGGAAAGGAGGAATCGACATTGGTGT
>CM034151.1:92279973-92302539 GCA_019776745.2 Taxus chinensis
GCATGTGTTTATATGTGTCTATTGTCTAGGATACATTCATTTCCATTGGAGGCTAAAAGGGAAATATAAAGAGTAATAGATTGCTCGATATTATTGACTTGGTTATTAGTATGACTCTGATTTTTATTGGTCCTCTTCTTTTTGTTGTTGTTCTTATTCTTAGGATTGTTATGAGGCATTTTAGCATGATAATCAATTGCTTTACAACCAAATTTACCACAAGTGTTACAAGTGTCATAAAAAATTACTTTAAACTCCTGATTATTCCTATTTTGCATAGGTTTAAACTTGGATCTAAAGTTTGATTGCTGATTTGTATTATTGTTATATACTAATTTTTAAAGGATTTTTGGATTTGAGAGAACAATGTGTAAGAGGCATTCTCTTTTGTGTCAATTTTCTTCATGACACTCTCTTCTTGAATAAGGAGAGAAGACAATGTGTCTAAATCAGGTAAATCATCTTCATTTTGATATTTAGACTTTAGAATAGAGATGAAGTTTCTAAAGTTTTCATAAATGTTAATTTGAAAAATAAAAAGGCAACTTATCATGAAACAATTCACGATTACAACCCTCAAATTGAGCTTTACCATCCTTAATTTTAGCTAGGTAATTAACAACCTTTTCATCAACTTTCATAGGGGTTGTAAATAATTCCATGATTAACTTAATTATCCAAGAGAGGTGGCTTCCCTCATACATAGTTTACAATTGATTCCATGCATCAACTAAAGATTCCATATGTCCAATATGCAACAATAACGCATCTTTGATAATTTGCAATAAGATGGACATAACCTCTTGGATTTTTGAGAAAAAAAACTTATGTTCTCAGGAGTAGCTTGTCTCCCAATGGGTTTCTTCTCAACACCATTAATAAAATCCTATAGCTTTCTATCCATAAGGATAGTCTTAATCCTAATTCTCCAAATACTAGAATTAGTTACATTTAAAATATAAGATTTATCCATGGAAAAACTAGAAGAACTAGCCATTTTTAAAGGAAAACTTAACAAATTTTGAAAAACAAAGTGTTATGTGGTTTTTCAAAAGTTATAGAGATCTATGGTACAAAAGAACAATCTACAATAGATTTAAACTTAATAAAATAACTTGTAACTTGATGATAACACACAAACAAGGTTCTAACACAAATATGGAGGTCTACAAAACACAAAGAAATAGTTGTGAGAAGATGCAAGGCACTAAGAAAAAAGATATGGCCTTTTGAAAAAATTGACAGGTCAAGGTACATTGAAACAATGTTCCACGGGTTTTAGTGTTCCGCAAAAAATACAACCAAAATTCATGGAACAAAGGAAATTCCACGAGACACTAAAATTCCGTTGAATAAAGGAAAGTTTCAAAATAGAGGTATACCTTCAAAATAAATTGCAAAACACAAAAAACATGCCACGAAAGTCTACAGTGCAATTTAAAACGATAAAATACACAAAGAAGTGTTGAGGGGGGCAGAATAAAGACTCCATGCAACACAAAAGAGAGCCGCAAAATACTACAAGTTTACATAACACAACATAAATTCACATAACACATGTGTTCACGTAACAAACAAAATGAAGCCATGAGACAAAGAACCTGTGCAACAAGTAGGTGAAAATCTGTGGAACAAAGAAATTTGCACAACAAGCAAGTGAAGGGCCACGAAACAAAGAAATAACATCACACAAGTTTAAAAGGTCATGGAAGGCTTGGAAAATCTGTGCAACACTAAAAAAATGTGAACAATTCAAATAAGTTGCACAATAGCTATAAAATAGTTAAAAAGGGCGTGAAACATCCAAATAAGTTGCAGAAGACTTAGATTTTTTTACGAAGGTCTAGTAAACATATAGGAAAAACATGGATGGTGAAAATACAGATCTAGAAACACAAATGGTTGTGGAGGCTAGAACCACATGCGTAAGAATTTTCTAATCTCCCTAGATTGATTTAACACTTCAGATCATTCAAATTATTTTGATGGGATTTGGATTTTTTAACCTAATTATCTCTAAGCCACAAAGTAGGATAAGGTTTCATAAATTTAAAAATCTTCAAGTTTCTTCACACCTATAAATAAAAAAAATCCAAATCTATCATGCACATGCATAAACGTAAGCTTTGATATCATGTTAGCAAATTTAAGGGATGAATAATGTCACAAATTATAAATCCACAATATAAATTTCATAAGATTATAATTTATGGAGTGTGGTAATTAAAAATATAGATTAAGATGTTTATAATGTAGATTATATAATGTAAATGCCATGAACAAAAATTAAATGAACATAGTGACATAAGATATAAGTGGGAAAAGTTTAGAAGGTAAAAAACCTACTAAAAATCACTCATCTTTATTGAAAATAAACTTTCACCCAGCACTCCCACTATTTCCAAATATTCTCTTACAATTACAACTTCAAGAAGGGATTACAAACTACCTCATACATTTTCTCATGTGTTTAACATCATTCGCTTCATGTATCTATGATCATCTCGCACATATAGCTCAAATTCATATGTTACAATTGATATTTCTCATATCTCTATTATAATTGATCTCTAATGAGATCACCTTATTTTATACAAGGTGGGTAACCTGTTTTGGGTCACTCTTATATTTTAAACATGGATGATAGTAATAGTGGATCCACCATACTTATATTTTAAATATGACCTATAATCCAATAATACATAGTCTTAGGCAGGTTTCTAAAATACGCAATTTCTTGTTTAATATTATAAACCAAAAAAAAGTTTCCATACCTTGAATCTTAAAATAGGATGTCCACCCTTTGGTCATTTAGTTTTTAAAGCATGTATTTCATTTTAATTATAGGAAGGAAATTCTTCATCTTACCATTGACTGGCATGGTGGCATTTGACCAATCCATATGTATATCTCTACCAACATCCCAACAGAAACTCGGGCTTAACAACATACCATATGAAGCTGGCATGTCTACCACAAGTATTTTTAATCATGATTTTACTATTTTGAAAATATACAAATGTTAATTGAGCATCTTTGACATGACCAATTAAGAGTTAATTATTATTTTCCATGGAGTAATAATGGAAAACAACAAGTATGAGGGTGATACCAATAACCTTGGCAACTTATGCAAGCATGACATTGTTAGAGGCACCGGAATCAATAATGCAGTTATTCAATTTATACCCATTGATTAGAAAGGTAAAATCAAAAGGTTCTACTTTCCTAGAAGTAGAGTATGTTGAGGAAAGAAGGTTTTGAGAAGTGGTGGTGCTAGGAGTAGGAATTGGTTCTTTGGTGCTGACATTTTTCGAACACGAATTTGAATTACTTCCTTTGATAAAGTGGAAAATTTTATCAAATTGTTTAGGATGAGTTCTCAAGTATTCAAACTCAGAAATTTGAATTTTGGATTTCTTGACATGGTCAATGATGTCAACGATGAAGAAGTGATAGGCACATCATGAGTTATAACATCCTTGACATGAGTAGGATTTGCATTCTTAGGATCATAGAAGCATAAACTGATTTGACAAGAGGAGATGAAGAGACTTACTCAAAGAGGTAGATGGATTTATGACTGAGGTAGTCTCCATTTGAGGATTCGAATGCTTTGATTGATCAGTGGAATAATAGGCCTCTTCTTTCTTTTTGAGTGGGTGAACACTACATAAGATTAATTATTCATATCACCATGGATCTTCAGGATCTTTTCAGGTAGTATTCAAATACCCAATGTTTGCATATTCATCTTCTCTTCTCTTTCAAGTTCCGATTCATCACATTCATCTCCTTAATCTTCACATGTTCCACATATTGCATTAACCAATGGAGTTTCCAAGGCAAGCCTTCAGGGTTCTCCCATTAATTTGATTCCTATTTTGATTTGATATGAGGCATGTTGACCAAAATTCTTCTTCAATGAAGTAAAGGCATTGACCAACCTTTCCAGCAACAGATCAAACCTTCATCTTTAGAACTCTAGATTTTAATCTTCGTTGAGTAGTTATTGACCTTCCTTGACATGATGAGGTCATATTCCCTTCATTAACAAGTTCTTGAGAATATCCAATGTGTTCAGTTGAGCACTCTACCATATGAACCCAACTTTAGGCATCTGAGTATTTATGAAGAACCTCTTTTGAGTTATCTATAGTAGGATGAGCACCCATAGGAATTTTGTTAATTAACTTGTTAATTTTTCCACAATTCTCTCACGAGCTCTTGAAGTTATTTCTTCATCTGAAGCTAATTGAGCAAGGAGGGCATGGGCATCTACTATAGTCTTTTAATATTTCTTCAAAAATAGTTTTCATGTCTTCCCAATCAGTAATGGAGCAAGGTGGAAAGTAGTAAAACCAATTTTGTAAGTAGCATCTTTAATGATTCTATGAATATTCGAACGACACATCTTCTTGTCCCACTATAAGGACACCACATGTTGTGATAAAATTTTAATTATGCTCATTTGGATGTTTCTTTCCATCTCCATTGAATTGGGAAAGTTCTTTCTTCATCCTTTTGGTAATTTATGAAGAGGGAGGAGCCAAAGCTACTAGATTGATATTTTGTCCCCAATGTACATGTGCAACCATTTCTAGAGGAAGAGTGGTCAATTTTTGAGGAGAGAGTGGAAATGAAACCTAAGCCAAGAGGTGAATACTCAAGTTCTTGTCTTGGGATCCATATTGGAGAAAGTATGAAATCGATCTTATTCTTATAACTCGAATTGAGGGGTTGTGAAATACTAGAAGTGTCGATTTACTTGGTCTTCTCTATTGAATCCGCCCTTTCTACCAGTTTTTTCTTAGAATTTTAGATAAGGATGCAATCATAAACAATGAATAATTTCAATAGTAATTCAACAAGGATTTCAAACAATAAAATAGTATTTTTTGGTATTTTTAATTTTTTTTATTTTTATGGATTTTTTTAGACTATATAGTTTTTTTTGGATTTTTAGAGATCATTATAGGGTACAAAAGAGAAAAACATTTCCCTAGCAGAGTAGCCAAAAATTATTGGTGAAATATTTTTTTTGCAGGAAAGATTATTGGTTTTTCACTCAATGATGCCATAGGGCTAGGCCCCTCCTTCATGGGTATGGGTAGACTCTTATTTATTGAATGCAATGACTAAATGAGACTATGGGTGGTTATTAGGCTAATGATAACTTAGGACTAATCCACTAAATCATGTGGAAAATTTCTTGTACAGTATATACAGTGAGGAATTATTTTGGAAGAGAGGTAAAGAGGAAGATAGGAAAATGGAAAGAGAATGGAGTTAAAATGTTGTGAGTAGGAACTTGTATATTATAACCATATATTAGCTGAAAGTAGGTCCACATTCAATAGGATTACATCAATCCGTGTAAGCAGTAGAAATACTAATCAAATTAGAGATAATAAGTTTATATGGATTCATTAATCAAAGATGCAAAGTTTCCTTCTTGGTTGTAAAAGATTACAATGCTTGCAAAGTTGGAAAGTAGAGAGAGTAGAAGAACATAGGAAAGGATATAGAAGAATATAACTTATTTTCTTACAGTAGTGGATGAAACAAATGCCAACAGCTAGTAACAATCAACAACATGCTAAACTCTTTAGAATTGAGAAGTCATCTGCAATTTATAGCTTTAGAAATATGTCTCTTTCTCTCCCACTATGTGACTCTTAATCTTCACCACCACTTGTGACCTTTCACATTCCCTGGGACTGAAATTAAGTTCATTTTCTTATTTTTGAAAAGGGGAATTTTATAATGACAAAGTAAGTCAACTTAAGTGAATAATATGAAAGAGTGAAAAGGTACATTTCAATTGAAGAAATAGAATGTTAGAGAGAGAGATGGAGGAGGAGAGAGAAGAAGAGAGAGTAAGAGAAAATACAAATACATGAGGAAGCTTTTATGTTGATGCAAGACCTTGATTCTGTTTATGAATAGAATGCTTCTGATGGATTTTGAGATTATGCTCCGAGGATGAAGCTCTTTGTCCTTTGACCTCTTGTTAAATTGAAAATAATTTGATTACAATTTCCTCTATCTCGTGAGATGTAGGAGCATTCCAAAGCACATTGAGTAAGTGTTCAAAAATATTAACACTAGATATTTTACTATTGTGAACCTAATATCATTTCGCTAAACAACTCAATTATGTTGATATTATCACTTAGGTACATTGGTAGCCTATGTGTTTCAAGTGGAAATATTTTACACACACTATTTTACTCAGACATGTTCCTTTACATGTTGTGATTCATATGATTTACCCTCCTCTTGGAAAGATAATTGAAAACAATGTCAGAGTTGGAATGTGGACATCATCACCTTCGTCTTCGTGACTCCCTTTAATTTCAAATTTTAACTCTCATAGAAAATACATCTCATTCTTGGATGGAATCAACCTCAGAAGACACAAACACCTTATTTTCCACCTATCCCTCATTGAAAAGGCATTCTTCTAGTAAATGAGGAAAGAAGAAAAATCGACATTCACCATCATGCTCATCAAACACATTCTCATGCCATATCTTGAGAAGATTATTGAGAATTAGGGTTCACTTTACCAACCCTATTTGATATCACTTTCCTTTCATGGTCCACATCACTTATCATCCCAATTTTAACTAGTGGTAAGCCAAGTTGTCTACGAATCTTATCATTTCCAAGAAGGGAAACTACTTCCATACTCAACTAAAAGTGTATACTGTGAGATCTTGAATCTTTCAAGTTACCATGATGTACCTGTAACTAGCTCAAATACACTCCATGTGTTATGTCTCATCATTAGCATGATAATGCATCATATCCTTTTTTCTTGACCAATATCTTGAAACTTAGTAATTTTTTAGTAAATCTTAATTTAGGAAAGTCTATTTTTAGTAAGTTGCTTCACTTTGACACGTTTCGAGTGTTTTTGATATGACAAGGACCAATGAAGGAAAATAAGAGAAATTAACTATTGCTAGCACTTACTTATTTATAGACCTACGTGAATCTTAATAAGGATTTACTATTTTTAGAAGTGGATCTTCCTAGGTGTCAGAATGGAATGAGCGTGGTCTCAAAAAATTTTCTTATTTTCACAATGAATGATTTGCTCCAATTTCTTAAAGGATTTCAATCGCTAGAACTTTAGTAGGTCTAAAAAAATGAGTTTTTATAAATGGAAAGTTAATTATGGCCATTAAAAATGATGTCAGAACACCATTGGATGCAAGGTTGGAACAATCACCTGAAAGGGTGTTTTTATGAGGAGTTATTGTTGTCTCATAGAAATTATATAAAGGGTTTGGGAGATATGAGAAAACTTTCCATTTTTAGTATAGGATGTATCAGGACATATTTTGCAGCATACATAACAAGCAGTAAGGAGAGAGAGATTGGGAGGTAAAATGAAGCATTTAAAACTATTTAAAATGATTAAGTGTTTGAATATTCAGGATTTTTCTATTTCACTTACACATCTTAACTCATGTTTAACCCTAACTAGGCTTCACCTGAGGTTAGATGAGGGTTTGATGTGGAGTTTCACCCTAAAAAATATGGGGAAAGAGTGGGAAACATGACAAGAGGGGATCTCAAATTCACTTTCCATCATATCATGAAAATTTTCAACCTAGGGGTTTCATGAGAATGAGATGGAGGGGGGATGAAAACTAGGACTCATCGAAGCTTAATTGACGGTTTTTCCTATTTCTTAGGGCTAATTAACTGAGAGATGGAGTGCACGTTTTATTGTCCCTCATGTCCCCCCTGGCTACCTTGGGAACAAGTAAAATGGATAGGACACCACATTGTAAAAATGCATTCCAAGGGTGATATTTTTCATGATGAGGGGGGGCTAATTTCAAGTTGGGGACAAGCTTACATGTTTTCACTCTTAACACTCAAAACACTTCAAGGTTGATGTTTTTAAGTGACTTAAGAAAGTTTCCAATGGAAGAGGGAGTGAAATATTTTTTCCCCCATGTTCTATTGCACCAATTTGGGGTAAACATAAGGGGATAACTAATGCCTTGAAAAATGCACCAATTGGGTCCACTCAACTTGAGGAAGGGGGTCCTAACTTTATGCATTATGGCTTACCTAAGTCACCCAAGTCATGCAAGTTTTAAGTGACGAAAGTGAAAACTCTTATAGCATATGGGGAGTGAACCTTATTTTTCCTTCATGTCCCCTTTTCAACATTGGGGACAAGGTACAAGGGGCAAAAATCATGGTCTAAAATTGTGCTCAAGCATTTAAGTGATGTCGATGTCGTCATCCTAATGAAAAATTAGAACGCAGAGCTTATCTTTTATGTCATGGGAGTAGAAATGATCGAGTTTAGAGGTGAAAAATTGTATGATTTTGACACCAAATCATCCATGGAGTAAATTCCAAAAAACACTTTGAATACTTGATTCATCTTGTAAACTTTAGTTATAATACAAGTCACCATTTCATAATGAAGGAGTAAAACAACAATGACCTAAACTACCATGGAGAGCAATGAGGTCAAGGATCAAAAGTAATTGCATCCATCATGTAGGGGACTCCAATAGATATTATCCATTTACTATTTTATGAGATTATAACTCCTTCAAAAAATACTCAGAATCTTCATAACAAGGTGACTTTATTTGTTGAAGCCTTCATTCCATGTGCGTGAAATAACTTGGTTTTTACTTGAATTGTTCCTGACATCATTTACCTTCACATATTTTTCCTAAATTTCCTTAGATCACTTCATTTCTCTCCTTGTACAAATCCCATATGGGTTTAATCCTTTCCTTTCAACATCTATGGGGGATTTCCTCATAGTGCTACAATATGGCTAAAAATAGCCAATTTATTTCTCTAGAAGAGAACTTATTCCACCTTGGAGCTTAGTCTCACTATGAAATGAACTTGGATCCATTTCCCTATCCGCATGAAACAAACTTTAAAACCATGTTATCAATTTCCTCTCATCCATAATAAGGGTGAAATAGACCTGAAAGGGATGCGTGAGTTAATGGGATGAGCTAACCAAAGGAAGGGTTCATAATGACCGAGAGAGAGGTTTTCAAATGGTGGGCTTGGTTTTCATGATTTAAAAAAAAAAATTGCATCCTATACATTTAGCATGAAAACATGTTGGATCATATTTGTATTTGATTAATTCAAATTAAATCTAAAATATTTTGAGTACACACCTACTTACCTCTCGTATATTCCTATTCTAGATCCCTAATCCTAAAATCAAATCAAGGGGGCCTAATCATAAAATTACCAACCTTTGCATCCTCTTGTAAGGTTTTTAACTCCATTGGTTTTACCTCTACTTCCTTTTTTAGCACCTCCCTTAGTCAAATTACCTTCAAAATCTTCCTTCATCTTTTATTCCACCATAAGTACCTAACTGGGTTGGGTGGTCTCACAAGGTATGTTAGATCCCATAAGGTGGATACCTTGGCTTTACATGGCCACACCATGCCTTGGAATAGTCACATCTTGCCTCGGTTTGAACCTAAGTCATTGGGTATCTTTATTTCACATCCTAATCTCCACATTACTAAGAAACTTTTACTAACATAGTTCATAATCTAATTTTGGCGAATATACATACGACACTACACATAAATAAAAATACATCATTAGTCATGCCAAATTATGAATCCAACATTTTCATCCATAAAATATCAACCATTGTGTTAGTAAGAGGAATAATTTCATTATGGTATCATCCCATTCACACAATAATTATAGTATATTAGCTTTAATTTTTGTAGGACCAAACCTACTAATTGGTATGGGATTAAGGATTTACATAAATATGAAGATTGAGAGATATAGTTTGAATGGTGGCCAAGGCGCTCTACTCTTGAACTTGTAATGGCTGAAATGATATAATAAGTAGTGAAATATAACTATTTCTTATCATGTATAATAAAAATAAGGGTAAGAATTAAATTTTTTAAGGAATACATGGAATTTTGATATGTAATCACTATAAAACTTAGGCTTAATACAATAAATTTAGTCTATGTAATATATTCGTGAGTTATAATCCAAGGTCAATTTAAAGAGACATGTCTTTTGTAAAAATATAAATTGATTGTCAAGTTACTTCATGCGTGGAAAATAATTTATAACATGGTTATAACACTTTACTCCCATATCTTCACAAACTTAGAGTATTAGAGTATGCTAAGTGTTGGCAGGATTTTATGTCACTTTAAATCTTCATATATGGCCCAATTGAGGAAGTATAAAATTTGCAATAGTTAGGGAAGATCACCTATTGACAAAGGGATATTCCTCTACTTTTAAGAGGGTCTTATTCCCTTATATGATGGGGGTATTCGGGTATTTGGTGCTTTTAACCTAAAAGCACAAAGGATACAAAAATGAGAAGGAGAAAGAGAGGACAAAGGAGAGAAAGGAAAGAAGGGAGAAAGCTTGTGACATACTAGAAACAAAGATCTGCTTAGATAACTCTAGGTAAATAAAAGGATAGAATTCTCTCACTCTCACACATGAAGGGATAATATATAATAACAAATGTGAATAAGATAAAAAATAAAGACAAAGTATTCAAAACCCCCAAATTGTATGGATGTGGCACAAGGTCCACATACCCAGACATTTGACACGAAGTCTCAATATCAGGGTGCCACATATAATAAGGGAGAAAAGGAGTGTTTATAACATCATTTAATTATAAAATTGAAATTCAAAGTTTTATTATTAAATGACATAAACACCATAGGGATAAATGAACACATCAACATTGTATTATATATTCATGGAAACTGAAGAACATGTGTACACAAAGTTATAAAAAACTCTCTTCATAGAACAAAACTATAGCTGGTGCAATGGAAATGTCGCCCCTAATTATACTTTTATCCCATAACCACCTCCATGGTAAGAATGTGACTTTTAATTTTTTCACTTTCACTTAAGTTACAACTTAAAGTGACTTTATATTTGAGTCACTTAAATTTTACAAAAAATAATTTTTTGCCAACGCGAAAATAGCAATGTCACTTAAGTAGGAAAAACAATTTTCTCAATGGAGAAATAGAAATGTACTCAAATGAATAAGAGAATAAAAACAATTATTTCTATCCATGGAAATCTCTTTCTTGATTTACTCAAGCACTTTCCACCTTCAACACTTGTAACTGAATGCCATAATAGTCTTAAGTACACTCTTCTCCCTCGCGATGAGAGTGCTTCTTACAAAATCCATCCATGATTATGAAGCATCCAAAATAATAAACACGCATGAAGACCAATTTGGCATATTGTTTTTAAATGGAAAATCCCTCTATTTAATACAATGCAGTATGATGAAATCTTTGTCTAATTAAAAAGTTCACTTTCCACTTATCGTTCTTGTTATGATGTTGTTTAAGTTCATACGATAAACTTTACTATAAAAAATGGTAAAATCATCAGGAATAAACTTTTTTTAAAAATGATATGGTGAAGAGGATGTGGCCAAAATTTGAGAAATATTTAATGAGTAAAACTCAAAGTATGAGCAAAACAAGCTCTTAAAAAGAAGGCAAAAATAACACTTGATAAATGCTTCTCAGGAAACTTATATATATATATATATATATATATATATATATATAATGTTCTAAAACATTAATTATATTTAACACTTACTTCAATATATTTTCAACACTTTAAACAGAACTCAAATCGGAGCTCGGATGAGGAATTTATCGTGAAAATAATATTGGTTCTCTAGTTCTATCTCAGGAGCGCTTCTCTGCCTTTGAGTCATGAGTGCACTATTTAACTTCATTAAGAACTTGGTTGAATTTTTAAGTGGTTATTGTAACCTTAATTTCATCCTTTGGACCTTTCAGGAACCAAATTAAGTCATAGATGCATTCTCAATGATTTTTAATAACAAAAAAGTGAAACAAATTCTTAAAATGAAGGAAAATAAAACAACACTTGAGAAATGATTCTCAAGAACCCTATATAGAACTTTTGGTATTCTTAAACATACACATGATTGTTCCTTGATTAAATATTTTTCCAATGTGAACATAACTCAAATCAGAGTCTAGATGTAAAAGTTATGATCATAACAAGATTGGTTGAGTTTTATCTCATGAGTGGACTTTTGAGAAGTTTTGGGAACTTTAGTACCCTACGATCACTTTTGTTGTGCTTTTGGAACCACTTAATGACTTAGGCACACTTGGGACGTACTTTTGGAACCTTTTATAATGTTGGGCGTACTTATGATGTACTTTAAGAACCAAAAATTCCCAAAAACTTAAGTGATGCGATTTTAGGAACAAAAGTTCCCAAAACACTTAATTGATTTGCTTTTAAGAATAAAAGTACATTCTCAACGAGTTTTTAGAAAAAAAAAACTGACTTAAGTGTTCTTGAAAATTGTAAGAACTCAAAAAGTGTGCAAGGTGGGCTTCCATTGCATTATGAGAACTAACATAGTGTGATATGTAATTATGCATGCAAGGTAGAACTCCACACAAGTTAAAGGAAAGTTTCAAGGCACAAATCAAAATGAGAAAAAAAAGGCAAACATTGAAGACAAACATAATGCAAGTCTAAGAATGCACAATTTTTCTATTGTGAGAATCACAAGGAGGGAAATCATGGCAATAATTTTTTGAAAAATGAGCATAAAAATTTGGCATGATAACATTAAGCTAAAATTCAAGGCCATTTTAAATATAGTTTTTTTCAACAAAAGTTATAACTTAAAAACTAGAATATAAAATTTGTTTTATGTTGCATTCCAATTTATATAATATTTTTTTTAAAAAGCTTGGATTTAACATTTGCAATTTCAGAACATTTGTTTCCATATTGAGTTCATCATTAAATAATGATCAACAAAAAAATATTTCAATTTATATATTCAAAATATATGAAATTTTAGCTATAAAATCTGTTGCACTGTAGAGTAAGATTAGTTTAAGTCCATATATATGCATTTAAAATTTATATTAAATAGACATGATATAGTACAAAGAGTAGGGGATTATGTAAGAAGCAAAAAAACACATTAAAAAACACCCATATTATGAATCGATTCCTCAATAGAAGCTAAGCTTTGGTAGAACATCAAGTTAATCAACACATATATCAAGCGTGTCTCCATGTGCTATATAAATAGATTGTTTATATTTGACATTGAGAAGGGATAAAGAGAGAAACGACATATGAATTTGGGTAGTAAGCCACTCTACTATCAATCTCTTCATAAAAATAAAATGAAAAATATAGAAGTGAAGGAAAGATGATTTTTAATCTTATAGTTTTGTATACCAATTTAAACTATGGAGAAAATCAACAAAATACGAGGAGTTATTGTTTCAACCCTAAATCAATTAAATGTGGATTTATATAATTAATTTAAATAGAGATAAATAATATTACAGAAAATAGATCAATTTAGATTACATATAATTACATTTGCATAATGAAAACTAGAGTATTGTAAGTACACTATATTGATAAAACAACTAAAAGTGTAATTAGGGTTTGAGAGATGACTTAATTGGTTCAAGTTAACTTTTGAATGCATCGTTGGTAAATCTAGAATAAATTTCAAGATTGGAATGTGCCAAAATAAAATAATCCATTTTCTACTTGAATACAAAGTTCCATGATCATATAACTACGTGCAAGATTGTACTCCATTATAGACTTTATTTGTATTGTTTTGGATATATGACCGGTGCAATTATGGGTTTTCCTAGGTCACTTCACTTTCTCCTATGTCATGCTTTGGCATCTTTAGGTTCCATATAACCCTCACATTTGTGCCTACACCTATGAATAACCCTAGCTTTTTGTAAAGATAACAAAAACAAAATATGAAGTGCTTGAGTCGGGATAACCTCCACACACACTCCATTTTTTATTCATAAAACATTGCACTACACTTTAGGCTCAATGTAATTCTCTTGGTGCATTATGTGAGTGTACATGTAACTAAACCCTTGATCTAAATTTTCCCTCATACTTCCACACTGATAGTGGGAAAAACACTTTTCCCTAATTGAAACCCTTGTATGCAAATATAGAATTTAGAACTTTTCCCCTTGTGTTTGTTATGCAATATGTAGGAAGTCTTCTTTTTTCCTATTTTATAGATGATAGGTAAAAAAATGATTTATATATGATAAATGCTTAGAGCTAACTTATTTATATAGGAGTCCTTTACATTGAAATTTGAATCCTAGTGGTGTGCAAGGTTGAACTAAAACATAAGGTGTAAAAGCAAAAAGAGTAAAGAAAGCACCTAACCAACAAAAAATACCCAAAAATTAAAAGGAGATGGGACCAAATCGCTTGGGACAAGACCGTACTATGGTCTTGACCAAGTTGTATGGTCTCATACCAAATTCAATAAAAGTCAAACAATAAATTACAAAGGCTAAACATCTTTATGACACTACACAAAAAGTACATAAAAGAGCCAGATGATTCAAGAGCCAAAATATGAATAAGTAATGTCAAAGTAAAACAATAAGCACTTGCACCATAAAGACTTGGTTTTATCGTTCAAATCCCATATTTATATTTTTCCAAAAACATGATGTAATAATGATTTTGTGCCAATTATGGTGTCTATATTTTCACTCTTAAGCTAGTGAGTAAAATTTACTAGTTTAAAGGAGAAACAAATCATATTTGATAATGCAAAATTAGAGAGAGAGAGAGAGAGTTATAGGCACATCAATATAGTAAACATATCATGGCGAACAATGTGGGTCATTAGTTGACCATCGTAGAGAAAGGGAAAATGTATCGTCAGTATCAAAGGATGTCATGGGCATAAAAGACATACTCAAAGATAAGGAGATTGCATTTTCATTCACATAGATTTAGAGTGATTAATCTCTAACAGGTGATTCATAAGTATGTGGGAATCAAGTTTCCCAACAATAAAGGCATATACGTGAGAATTGGGTGTCCTGACACCAAGGTAAGAGTGTTATAGAGATTTCTAGTTACCCAAAAATAATGCTTCCCAACTTACGGGACCACATTGCTACAAATGGATCTAGGTCTCAAATTTTAAAAAATCCTACAAATTCAAAAGGGAATTGTTTCTCATGCCCCCACCATGATTTGTATTGGTGTACTATATCATTAGTGATTATGAATTTGATCATGGTTGGCCCTACATTTGTAATAAAATGCAATAATGCTTTCATTTGTAACTTGGAAAACTTAGTCTTAAGTGCATTTTTATAGTTGGAGTTGACCATTGAGTCATCGAGTTTGTATATTGACTCATACAAAAGAGGGTGACCTTGCATATCCAACCCATATGCTTCCCCCTTTTAACGAAAGGTGTGGAAAGTAATTGATAATAGAGAATTAAAATATTTAGTGGTGGTAATGGGGCATTGCAAGAGTCCATATATATAATAAGAAATTATTGATTGAAGTATTAGTAGCATTAAATTTGTAGTATAGAGAAAAAGTGATTTTTAATTAAAATAATAGTTGAATAGTATAAAGTGTAAGCACAATAGTAGGGAAAAGTTGTGGCACATCCATAATAAACGGGAGATAGAATAAAGTCAAGCAATAATACAGAAATTAGGGAATTAATGATCCCAAAATTAGAAACTAAGCTATTGTATGGAAAAGTTCATGGTATTAATTGAATAGTGAAGCTTGATTGCAATTGAAAATAATAAGCCAAAGGGGCAAGTTACTATAAATAGTAAACAATAAAAGTAAAAAATAATTTCATTTGCACTTTGATTGAGAGTGATGCTCTGAGATTAATAGGATTCAATGTGCCAGAAATTTATTAAGCTTGTGATTTGACCCTGTGGCTTGGACCATTCAGTCACAAATAGTAGATGATATGGTAAATATTTGCAAATTTGTGAGTTTGGCTAAAGATAGCAGTAGAATTTGGCATTTATGCAAAAATATTGAATTTGAGTAAAATAGGCTCAATTTTGTATTAGGGTTTGGTTTAGACTTAGAGGGTAAAACCATAGTGTTTGGGACGGTTTCAACCTCCCTTTATACAATCTTGATATGAGTTGTATGGTTTAGTCCAGAATACACTATAGTGGAGAATAAGAGTGTGTTGTTGTGTTAAAATAAAATAATTATTGATAGATTATGATTGTTGATCAATATCACATGTGTTAATGCTTGCATGTTTGTTTTATTTGTAATTACACTTGGTCAAATTTTTTGAAGAAATATGTCCCATTAATTCTTAAGGAGGAATGAATAATCCAAAATACGATTTCTAAAAATCAATTTTTGGAAAGTCTTGAAAATCTATTTTAGCAATTTTTCATAACTTTTAGTATTTTACAGTTTCAGGGGTCTTCAAATCATTTATGGGATTTATAATGTACGATGATATCCAAATTGTTACTATCATGGAAATGTTTTTCAATTTTGTTCCGTCGTATTTTCAACATATCATATGATTAGCAAATTGGGTCAATGGGCTGGGCAATATGACCCCGACAAGAGCACTAAGTAAAATAATGATAATAATAGGATAGATTTAAGATTTTTCCACTTTTTTCTTGTTGAATCCATCCATAAGGTAGATATTATGGTATCCATTTAGGATAACCTTTTTGTTCCCATTCAAAACCCTTCATTTTCTATTTTTAGCAGTTTTTCATATTCTCCAATGTATAGCTATAAAGTAGCATATTTTAAATAAATAGATAGTTCTTCGAGCATACATCTTTCTTATGGAGTTTTCTAGTTTGTATACATTTTAAATTAAAATAAAATTATGTTATGTATATTTCTCTTTAATTATGAATTTATTATTATAACACATTAAACACCATCATTAGTTTGATGTCCACAGGGTTGCAGCTCAATCTGGATAAGTGGTATCAGAGCAAGTTCATTCCACTCTTGCATGTCAGTTTACATGAGGTAAAAATAATAGAAGTGTGGTATCAAGACCCGTGATCCTTCATATTACCTTCCTTGTCACTTCAAATGACCTCAAGAAACACAACATGAAATGGGAGATCCCTTTAAAGAATTGCTTGATGAATCCCTTAAGCAACAGAGGAGGGAGAAGTTGTCATAGTATGTTGATGTCATCTTAAGGGTCATCCCTACAAGTTGCCCCACCTCCACAATTGTACCCACATCAAGTAGACCCTTTGAACGCCAAACACCATTCAAGGTAACCCTAATTTTTGACATTCTGTAATTTGAAGGAAAAATTGATGCCGACAAATTAGATATATGACTAAATAAACTTGAATCATATTTCTTTGTCAATAATTTCTCTTATGATGAAAATATAACATTCACAATTCTAAAAGTGTCTTTGCATGTCAAAATGGTGGGAATCATACTTCCTACAAGAAGGTGATAATGATTACATAACAATAAATATGAAACCCTTACAAACATTGGGTAGTTTTGTAGAGGCTATCAGATAGGAATATTATCCAATTGAGGACTATAGTGACTTCAAGAAAATGGATCAATTGCATTAGGTTTGTGATCAAATAGTGCAATACCACACTAATGAGTTTCACGCCCTATTAGGAAAAATGGATGCGTGAAACATCGAGAAGCATTACATTCTCAAATATCACATCAATATATAATATTACATCTAGGAAGAGATGGATTTTACAAACATCAATATTCTTAGGGAAGCCTATTAATATGCAATCAAGGTTGAAGAAAGGTCCAAACATAATGGAAACAAATATCCTTAATATTTTAATATAGGGAAAGGTGACACCAAGTATCAAGGAATGGATGCACCACCACAAAAATAAGATAAGAAGTAGGCATGCAAATGAAATCCAAGAAAAGACATAATAATGTGGTGTGAGAAGCACAAGAGTAGGTACCTTGTCACGAAGGATTGTCAAGTTGTTAAAAAAACTTTGGTAACATATTTGTGGGATCCAAATACAGGAGAATCTTGTGTAGAGAACTAAGGTGCACATGAAGAAGGGGAGTTGATTTTGGATGTTGATGCAAATTTTTTTCATCCCATGAATAGTGTCCCCACTAAAAGAAGGTGCGGAATGACTATTTTTCTCACAAATGTGGTTAAATGGTATGAATCTTCACTTTATACTAGATAGAGAGAGTTAAAAGAATATGATACCTATGGAAATAGTAAGGAGGATTAATATGGTAATATTCCTCCCATGGAACCATACTTTGTTGGTTGGTTCAGTCAATGAAGATGCATTTGTGTGAATCAACAATATCTCCTTCCCTATTCAATCAAACCATTCAAAGACATGGCGGTATGTGATGTTGCACCATTATATGTTTGTGTGTGATTCTTAGATAGTTATACATGTGGGATCACCATGGTGTATGTAAGGCTAGACCTATATGCACCATCATCACTCTAAGTTATAGGCACTACTACATCCCAAAAATAGCCCCTACTAATTCAGTGGGCCTGATTAGTGTAAAACAATGTTGAATGTTGACTTCTAAAACTAGGACCTTTGTCTTACCCATGATCAGGATTGACAAAAAGTAAAATTTTGTAGCAACCATAATATTTTTCCCACCAAGCCAAATAGTATGGTGAAAGAAAATGGATCAAAATATATATGAGCACACACATGTATTCATACCACCAACAAGTACACCTTTGCATTATCACGTAAAGGATCTAATTAGCTTCATCCCTAGAAGAACACTCTTGATAACAAAGAAATAAATCATCAAATTCATAAGGGACACATTCAAGCAAGTGCATCACCTTGTGGGAGCCTGATTATTCTTACCCGAAAGAAAAATTAAATGTGGTGGATTTGCATTGACTATCAAGCCTTGAACAGAATCATAGTAAATAATATATATCCTCTTCTATGGATTGATGACCTCTTGGACCAGCATAGTGGAGCTAAGTTTTCATAAAGATTGATTAAAGTCATGGTACTGCCAAGTTCTCATCGAAAACACGAATGTTTAGATAACTACATTCAAATCCAAGAAGGGATTGTTTTAATGGATGGTCATTGCTTTTAGTCTAAAAATGCACCTACAATATTCATAAGTATGATTAACAATATCTTGTAACTGCTCATTGATTCATTTGGTCATGTATATAAACAACGTTGTTGTCTTTAGTAAGACATGGGAGGAGAAAATTCAACATGTCCAGTAGGTTATCCAGACCTTGCATTAACATAAGATTTATACCAACATAGATAAGTGTTACTTTGGAATGGAGAGTATCCAATGATTACGCTAAATCATTAACAAGAATGGTGTGCATGTGGACGTAGAGAAGATCCAGGTCATCTAAGACTATCTAGCACCAAAGACCATCACCAATATCTAAATTTTCTTGGAACTAGCCAAATTATATTGCACGTTTGTGCTTCATTTTTATCACATTGTATGGCATTTGAATCATGTGACATATGGAGGAGGGAAAGAAAATTTCATATGGATAAAGACACGACATACATGTAATTTGCACAAATGAAGGAGATACTTTGTTCAATGTCAGTTTTAGCATTGCCAAATGTAAAACAATCATTTGAGATAGAAACAAATGCTTCAAAATACACACTTGGCACAATCCTCATCTAATATAGGCATTTGATGGTATACCATAGTGATACCTTCTATGAAACAGTGTGTAGGTACATAGATATGATAAGGATTTATATGCCATTATGAAAGCATGCAAACAATAGATGCACTACATTGTAGGAAAAGAGAGTATCATGAACACATATCATAAGCCTTTGTAGTTTATGCAGACCCAAGAAAATTTGTAGAATGATCATCCCCAGAGGTGGTGCACATGTTTTCAACAATTCCATATCAACATCTTGCATAAGAATGGGGGTGGTAAATGAGTTTTTGGTGTTTGATTTTACCTATGATTACCTCCCTGATATAAATCCTTGACTTATGTGGGCATGAGACATCAGAGTGGCCTCAAATATGTGAACATGACTCTAACGTTTTTGACATATATCAAGGACTAAGGGCTGGAAAAAATGTTTTATAATGTCATTTATAGGAAGGGGTTTTATTCCATATGGGAAACTTATGTGTTCATGTAGCAGAACATCAAAAATTGATTTGGGAGGCTCACTAAAATCAAGTTCCATGTCACTTTGGAGTAGAGAAAATGGTGGCGGTCTTGCAAAAGTATTTTTACTAGCCAAATCTCTATCATGATGTTACTAGATATATCAATTCCTATATATCTTGTGTGATTTATAAGCTATCTAATCAAAAGTAGGGCATTTACATACCTCTGTTAATTCTATGAACGTTATGGGAATCTATCTCAATGGATTTCATTTCAGGTCTCCCTTCCACTAGGCATGACCATGAATGTGTTTTTATGGTGGTTGATAGGTTCTCATAATGGAAATCTTAACACCTTGCAATAATATAACCTTAGCATAGGATAACATGTTTGGGTTCATTTTTTCCTTCCAAGAAGCATCATGTCAGATAGAAATTCTATATTTTTGGGGATCCTATGGTCCATACACAAAATTGAACAAGTCAACTATTTTCCACCATCATACTAATAGGAAAATATATGTAGTGGTGTCATGTCAAATGTCTAGCATGCAAGACATTGAAAATGTTGGCCATGACAACCAAACCCCCACTTGAAACCTCTTCTCCCAGTCATTGTGAATCCTTCTTCCAACTAGCCTATCAACTGTGTCATCCTCATTATGGCTGAGAGGAACATGCTACCATACTTTTCAAGTGTTTTTCATGTTCATGGAATTATATGTAAATGGTTTCAAGAAGCTACTACTTCGAAGGTGAATGTGTTCCCGAAGGCCATTAAAAAGGGCATTTTAGACCATTTTACAAAAACAATAATACCCTACGAAAGATAACTACAAGGGATCAACCCATCTAGAGGTTGTGTAGAAGAGAAATGAATAGATCCATGGTAGTTTCAAGGAATATTGTGGAAACATGTGGTGTTAAGATCCATCCACAGAAAATTGGGTCATTTCGAGCACGAGGGAATGACAAGATCAACGAAGAAAGAAAAGTGACATGGTCCTGAAAAGATTTTGAGAGTGGGTGAGAGGAGTTGAAAAGCTAAAAACAAATAGTCAATAAAAATACATGTAGGCCAATACCATGTGATCTATTATCTTTTTATACACTTGGCACCATAATTTTCATCATAGTTGTGGTCACTACTATTGCCCCTTTGTGCTAAAAGAGTGACTAGGAATGTAAATAATATTGCAAGAAAAATCATCTCTTTAAAAAGGTTGGAATGAAATCAAAAGTTTTTTCGGATTCAAAATCGTATAAGATTTGGCCTCCGAACTCCAAGATTTTCTCCAGGGGTGGAAAAAATAACTTCCGTGTTCTATTCTCGTGTTGGTAGGGTGACATTAGCATGTTTTCTAAGCTTAAGCGCACCTTTCCACCTCTTTTATCCATTTTCCATTGTCATTTGGTGTAAATGGATAGTAGGGACATAAAAGCGTGTTCCCTATTGATGAATTATTTTACATCACTTAAATCATTGCAACTTGGCTCCTAATTTTGTTTCACAACATAAAAACATGACCTCATGACGTGCTTTCTCACCCTTTATGTCCCTTTTCCCTTGTCCTTTGGTGTAAGGGGACATTGGGGACAAAAAAATATACCCCCCTTTTGGTCGAGTGATTCCCATCACTTAAATTTACAACTTAAATTGCTATGAAGGTTGTAATATGTGTTTTAACTCACCTAGTCCCCTCCTCATGTGAATATGTACCCAAGACACACTTTTCAAGGTTTTCTATCATTTTTCCCATTGTCCCAACATCCAAGGGAACATAATGGGCACAACATAATCTATGGTCATATGCAGAACCTCCCGTCAGCCCCTAGAGACTCATTTTCAGCCCCTCCATCTCCCTCACATGTTTTCCCACTATGAAACTTGGCACAATCTAGTGCAAAGTGCACTTTGGTGTCCATGTTGCCCCCTGACCTCATTTATCCCCTATTTTTGTGGGTGTAACTCACCCTCTAATCCCCAACTGACCTAGGTTAAGCTTGGTTGAGTTTAACGTGAGTTAAGGTGCACAAAGGAGTGAAATGGTTAAGTATACACACTTAGTAAATTTTACAATTTTCAAATGCATTATTCTTCCCCCCCAAATTCCATTTTTGCAGTGTTATGTTGCTAAAAATTTCTAGGAACCCCAATGCTTGAAAAAATAAATTTGCTCATAACTGTAAAACCTACCTCAAAATTCCTTAAAATTTCACCGGTGTCAACATTGCAAAAATGCCTTTCTATTGAGTGTAATATCACCCCCATTGATGGTCTGGGTGATTTTAACAAGTATAAGAAAATATCATCCATTGCACTTTCCTTTTTTAGATATGCAAAAATTCGGCATTAGAAAACCTCTGAAAATGGAGAGTAGTAGAGATCCTGCGAATAACCTTAACAAATTTTTGAGACCATTTTCCTCCATTGAACATTAGAGGAACCACCTTATATAAATAGTAAGTTGTACCAAGTCCTCATATTCTAAAAATAGTAAGTTTCGAAAACCAGCCACCGTCACTCCTTTCATC